>JAVYIG010005845.1:0-128820 GCA_035222895.1 Strongylocentrotus droebachiensis
ATCTTATCCAAAGAAGAGCTTCAATATCTTCATTGCAGGAGCTTGAGCTCATAAGACTAGTGGGAAGATTGAAGTGTCCCTGTTTACTTACTTAATGCAGCTGTCATCATGTCATCCTTACTAGTAGTCTAGACATCAAGTCTCAAGACCAAATGAATTAATTCTCACACACCTAACTGCAATGTCACTTCCAAGAATTAGACAAACCTGCCCCTTTTCCTAGCCATCTCAGTGTTGTACATGATTCCATATATATATAGATGGACCCCCCTAAATTTATCTCTGTAGTCTGGATCCCCCAATTTCATATCTCGATCCCTAATTTTCACTGTGAAACCCCTAGAAGTTTGAAATCTATAAACCTAGGGCCCTTGCATTTTGATCATGAAATTTTCAATCCAGACTTCACATTTAATAATACAGTGAGTATGGAGCGCTTGTGATCGATTATCAAGGTCTATGCCATAAGGCACAAGACTACTTTAACCGCAGTCGTTGATCTCCCTCCTTTAAAACTCCCATCTTTCTGATAGCTGAATGAATGATCCACCATCTCGTGACCTCACAAGAATGTCAAAAGTCGTCTTCGTCTACAGATGTAAAGAATGTCATCTCCCAAATTAGATTTGTTAGCCTCAATAGGAAGGTTTGACCAAGTTCAATTCATATCGACAATCCAGGGCTTCCTTTTCTTGCAAGTTACATGTAGGGGGGACTGTACGCACTGGCCCACTTGTATATCGCTTGTACATTGAAAAGCTTTCTTCCATGTCTTGCAACTTCAATGGGAAGGCCTTACTAAGTTCAATTCATATTGACAATCCAGGACTTCTTTTCTTCCATGTAGGAGGGACTGTTCACAGAACCCTACAGCGTATATCTTTTACAATAAATACAAATGTAGATACGATGCTGAATGTTTGAATTAGGTAGTTTCATTGGGAAAATTAGACAAAGATCACGTTATGTAGACAATGTAGGACTTTCTTTGTTGTATATGATACAGGAGAGAATATTCACACTTGCCAAAGTGTATATCTCATAGATGTGATATTAAGTTTGAAGTCCTTTAAAGTTAAAACGTCAATGGGAAGGTTTTCCCATATGTATGATCCACAACAGTGTGGAAGGAGATATTCACACTTGCTTTGAGTCATATTTTAGATATGATCATCAAAGTTTAAATTTGTGTAAAGACTTATTTTTTGTGAACACTTTGATGAAGATCAACATAATTTACAATTTATGACTCCCTTTTAATTTTTCGTACATGCAGAAGAGAACCGTCTCATCAGCTATTAACTTTTATATTTGATAAAAGAGTTTAGTCTAAAGCATCCCTCCTTTTATTTGCTCCATCTTGTTCCATTGCAGAGTACAACAAGACTACCTCAAAATTTACTGAGTCGGAACCAAATGTTAATCAAGCAAGTCAAGAAACTCTTACAGAATCAGAGCTAAATGACGAGCAAGATCAAGATGAGGCAACTGAAAATTCTGCAAAGGAAGCGAAAGTAGAAGATAAAGCAGCGAAGGTGGAGGAGAGCAAAACAAATCCTAAAGAGCAAGCTGCACCACCACCACCTCAGAGATCCCAAGAGAGCACTGCAGATGGTCCTGCAGAAGTGAACGTTACCAAGAAGAGTAAAGATAAGCTTGACATTCCAGAAGAGGCTGTTCATGAAGGGAAAAAAGTGAAGGAAAGGGACGGGCTAAAAGAGGATAAAGCGAAAGCACAACCTCAAGAGCATGGCTCAAAAGATAAAAAGAAAACTGGAAAAGAGGGCATTGTAAGGCCTCCACCACCACCGCAAGAGACGATACAACCTGAAGAGAAAAGGACTGTCCAAAAGCAGGATGCACCACCTCAGAGATCCCAAGAGAGCAATGCAGATGCAGATAATAAGAAAACTGATAAGGTGGAGAAAAGTCCGGAAGATGGACAAAAAGAAGACGTTTTGAAAAAGGGAAGAGAGGAGACAGTAGAGCCTGTGCCCACACAAGGAGCTGGAGATACAGGGGATGGTGCCAAGTTATCTTCAGGAAAGGAGGCGACTGTGACAGAGACTGATTCTCCGAAGGGTAAGATGGTCACTCCAAAAAAAACTCCAAAGAACGATGAGAAACTCAAAGAACCCAAGAGCAAGCAAACTCAGGCGAATCCCCCTCCCCAAGAGCAGGTCGCTGGTAAACGAGAGGATCATGCTGAGACCAAACCAAAAGAACCTTCAGAAGAAAAAGACAAGAAAGTAGTCAAAACTCGGGCGAATCCCCCTCCCCCAGAGCAGGTCGTTGGAAAACCAGAGGATCATGCTGAAATAAAACCAAAAGAACCTTCAGAAGAAAAAGACAAGAAAGTAGTCAAAACTCAGGCGAATCCCCCTCCCCCAGAGCAGGTCGTTGGAAAACCAGAGAATCTTGCTGAAACCAAACCAAAAGAACCTTCAGAAGAAAAAGACAAGAAAGTAGTCAAAACTCAGGCTAATCCCCCTCCCCCAGAGCAGGTCGTTGGAAAACCAGAGAATCTTGCTGAAACCAAACCAAAAGAACCTTCAGAAGAAAAAGACAAGAAAGTAGTCAAAACTCAGGCGAATCCCCCTCCCCCAGAGCAGGTCGTTGGAAAACCAGAGGATCATGCTGAAACCAAACCAAAAGAACCTTCAGAAGAAAAAGAGAAGAAAGTAGTCAAAACTCAGGCGAATCCCCCTCCCCCAGAGCAGGTCGTTGGAAAACCAGAGGATCATGCTGAAACCAAACCAAAAGAACCTTCAGAAGAAAAAGAGAAGAAAGTAGTCAAAACTCGGGCGAATCCCCCTCCCCCAGAGCAGGTCGTTGGAAAACCAGAGGATCATGCTGAAACCAAACCAAAAGAACCTTCAGAAGAAAAAGACAAGAAAGTAGTCAAAACTCGGGCGAATCCCCCTCCCCCAGAGCAGGTCGTTGGAAAACCAGAAGATCATGCTGAAACCAAACCAAAAGAACCTTCAGAACAAAAAGAGAAGAAAGTAGTCAAAACTCGGGCGAATCCCCCTCCCCCAGAGCAGGTCGTTGGAAAACCAGAGGATCATGCTGAAACCAAACCAAAAGAACCTTCAGAACAAAAAGAGAAGAAAGTAGTCAAAACTCAGGCGAATCCCCCTCCCCCAGAGCAGGTCGTTGGAAAACAAGAGAATTTTGCTGAAACCAAACCAAAAGAACCTTCAGAAGAAAAAGACAAGAAAGTAGTCCAAACTCGGGCGAATCCCCCTCCCCAAGAGCAGGTTGCTGGAAAATCAGAGGATCATGCTGAGACCAAACCAAAAGAACCTTCAGAAGAAAAAGACAAGAAAGTAGTCCAAACTCAGGCGAATCCCCCTCCCCCAGAGCAGGTCGTTGGAAAACCAGAGAATCTTGCTGAAACCAAACCAAACGAACCTTCAGAACAAAAAGACAAGAAAGTAGTCAAAACTCAGGCGAATCCCCCTCCCCAAGAGCAGGCCGCTGGAAAACCTGAGGATCTTGCTGAAACCAAACCAAAAGAACCTTCAGAAGAAAAAGACAAGAAAGTAGTCCAAACTCAGGCGAATCCCCCTCTCCAAGAGCAGGTCGCTGGTAAACCAGAGGATCTTGCTGAAACCAAACCAATCAAGGAAAGTCTCCCCAAACCACCCATGTCCAAAGATGGATCAAGTAAGAAAGTAGTCCAAGACCCAAAAGACACCAGTCCTCAGCCCCCATCCATTGACACAACCAAAGATAGTCCCAAGACAATTAAGTCCAAAGTGGATCCTGAACTTCCACCCTCCTCCCCTCCATCTCCATCCCAATCCTCCCAGTCCAACGATGACGATGTTGCCAAGGCAACCGATGATGCTGATGATGGTAGTGGTGGAAGAGACAAGGCTGCAGCAGATCATGTGGAAGGTAAGTATCAAGATCTGGACCCTGTTTCATAAAACTTGATATCAATAACAAGTTACAAGCTACTGTTATAAGCTACTGAAATCATGGCATCTGATTGGCTGAGAGCAAATTTGTCATAGGAATTTAGTAGTTGTTAAAGTTTTACAAAACGGGCCCCTTAAAAACTCTCAAGAAATCAACCTGAGGCAATTTCTGTAGCCATGTGCACCTCCTTTTGAAACGTGTGAACATTGCACAATCCACACGTGACTGCCATGGGCAATACAATGCGTATTAGAAGTGCTCTTCAGCCGATTTCTTGAAAGTCTCTGCGATTAATGTTGTATAGATCATAGCTGCAAATACATGAGGGCTCGGGCAAATTCGCCCCAAAATTCTAAAAAGAGCCCCCAAAAATTTGCAAAAAAGTTCATTACAAAACAAATTAAATAGTTGCTTGTAAGTGTCGGCTTGCATGGTGATGTCGATATACAGTAGGCTTGCAGGTGCACCATGTGAGAGAGAGTATTGAGGAGTCCTGACGACGGATAGTCAACCTGTTTAAAAACGTCAAGCCACTCATCCTCTCCAAGCGCTATAGTTCTCCTTAGAACTATAAGCTAAGAAAGATAACAAACAGTCCTTTTCAGGACTACACACCCCCAAGAAAGATTACTGAGTCAGAGTCCTTTTCAGGACTCCTCAATCCTCTCTCTCTCTCTCTCTCTCTCATATGGTGCACCCGCAAGCCTACTGTATAAATTAAATAGTGTTATTTTCATGCATGCAAGCTTGAAAAGTAGCCCCCAAATTTTTTTTGAATATTTTTTCCCTGTGCAATATATTAATGTTTCTGTAGTGCTGGTGGAAGTAAACTGTAACCAAGCTTATGCCAAGGTCACATCAACAAGACTGACACCAGACCGACAAGAGACCGATCAATCAATAACATTACCTCCAATATAGCCAAGAATCGGTCGGGTTTGGAGTCGGTCTGGATTTGGTTTGGTGGTGTGACTATATACTCTTATCCATTGTGCTTGGACTAAAAAGTGTCCGTCTCTATGCAAGAAATTCCAAACAGGCTTATGTATTGTAAAGGTTGATGTTCTAGATAGGAAACTAATCATTAACAAAAAAAATTGAACCTTAAATAAAAATCATACTTGCGGTGCTAATTAAATGTTTGTAAAACTTATTGCATAAGTTGTAATGCTTCATGTGTTTGGAATCTCTCCACAGATGCATCTAAAACAAAAGAACACATGAGCAGTAAAACTGAAAGCAAGAAACCGGTCATCAAGAAGTCAGCCCTAGACACGCTTCTCAAGGAAGCCGAAGGCCTTATCCAAAAGGTATCGTTTTGAAAGAACATCATTTTGACAATTATAATAATAGTAATTAATTATAGGCATTTCTATAGCGCCGTCTTATCTAGAAATTCTATTTCAAGGCGCACTAATTATTACCCAGGCTTTAGCCTAGCTGCCATTACAGCGCTCTAACATTTCAAGGAATTAATTCCTGCCAGGTACCCATTTACCTCACCTGAGTCAAGTCTGGCAATTGAAGATTAATGCCTTGCCAAAGGACATTAGTGTCGTATCGGGGATCGAACCATGACCTTTGAATTGCAAGTCAATGCCAGTTTAACTGGTATGTTTCTGTACCTTTTCAAGTACAATCCATTTTTTACATACTTGGTTAATAGATTTTCTAAATATACATGTATGCGTAAATGTGACTAATCCAGGGGATTATACCAGGGATGCCATTTTTCATGTTTTTGCATGATTTTAGGCACTCTCACTTCTATATTTCTGCATTTCCAGGCCTTTTTCAGTTTGTATCTTACAGAGCAAATATATGGGTTTCTTTTCATGTGAATGGTAACTCTAAATGGCATCCATCTTGTACCGGAAACACATGTCTACTCATGGGTATATTCTTGAACTGCTTCAAGGATAACATAACTTTGTCCAAGTTGTTGACTATATATCAACCTTTAGATTGGCACAAAGGCCAAAGAGATATTTTTGTTAAAAATGGGACCCATGTTTAGGGATTTTTTTGTGTGTAAAAGTGACCCATCAGAGCGACACACCCCGTATGTCTTAATATCTGAGTACCCTCCCCCCTCCAGGTATTCAGTGTTCACCTACATGTACATTACTGTTCATTCATTTTATATTTTATTTTATAACTCTTCCTGAGAACTGGAATAATGTTAATTTAATGCAAAATGATGATGATATGAGTTGTAACGCCCTTCCGATTCTCAGTAGGTAAATATTCTTTTTTTTTGTATTTTTGTTTACAGAATAAGAAAGACCAAGCTTTATACAAGTACGAGGACATCATCAAACGTTTTCCAAATAGTGCAAAAGTTTTTATGGCAAAGGCCAAACTACTCGACGGGCTAGCAGAGGAGAGGAGGAGCAATGATCTACTTGATGGGTATGTGAATAATGGGTTCTCCTCGATTAAGATGGTCTGGTATTGTTTATTCATTGTGTCTCACATCGCATGTTCCATCTTTCAACTCTCCCTCATTCTCTCTCTCTCTCTCTTTCTCTGTACCATGTCTGGTTCCTCTGTTCAGCTCTCTGTCCCTTTATGTTTCTTTTTTTATGTATTTTATGTTTCCTCTCTATCTCTCACTATCTCTCTCTCACCCAGTCCCTCTATCTCTGTTTCTGTCTGGTCCTATTACATGAAGGTTGATGACGTATTGATGCAGGCCGCTAATGAAGAGTGGGAGTGGGTATGGGAGGTTGTTTTTTTCTTTCACATTCCTTGCCTACTGCCTCTCTCTCTCTCTCTCTATCTCTCTCTCTTCCCTCTCTCTGTCTCTCCCTGTCTCTCTGTCTCTTTCACCCCCCCTTTCACCCCCATCTTTCTCCCTACCCCTCTTTCTCTTTCTCTTTCCTCCCCCTCTTTCCTCCTTTCTTCACCATTCAAATTGGGGGACATTTGGATCCTAACCTAACTGCAGTCTTCCTATTTCACACCTCTCCATCCATCTTCCAGTGCAATCCTGTCCTACAGACAAGCCGCTGATGCACCCAACTGTCCCAGGGATATCCACAGGGCTGCCCTAGCCAGAATGGCAGACAGATTGTCATTCTTTGGTAAATATCACATTTCGCCATTATTTTACATGTAAATAGAGAAGAATGACATGCATATTTGCTTTTAGATGTGTACTCGTTTTGTAGAGTATATTTGTTTTGCCTGGAAGGGGTGTTTGTGAAAATTATATTTGTTTTGGTTAAATCTCACTTTCAAGTTTGCATATAGATAAAGTAGCAATCCTAACATATTTGCATTTACCCAGTATATGTGTGCACCTTGTCTAGGATATGCCATTGAAGTGAACAAGTAAAGAAATAAAAGAAGTTTACAAATATCACCTTTCATTATTTGTATGCTTCCGCCTACAACTGTCTCAATATCGCGATATGTTAAGAACCGTTTTAGGTTCGAACTTTATTTGTGTGGTTTGTGCTAGTGTGAATGACCGTAGGAAAACAATCTGAATAGGTTTGGGGGTGAATAGGTCAAAGGTCAAGAGAGTACACAAAAGTACTTAATTTTGTTATCACCATATCAATACGTATTCGAGCTGTGAACTTTAAACTTGCTACTAGTTTGCACGATTATAGGGATAAAAGCGATCTGATTTGAGGGGTTTTAGATCAAAGGTCAGAGGTCTATCTAGGCCTTTCGTTATCATTTTTGTAATATGCTAAGAACAATATGAGCCATGATCTTCACTGAATTTATAGGCAGAGGCATATAGAGACACAGTCCCATATCTCTCTTGTGCTATGTCAATTTAACATACAGAGAAGTCATGCATATTACTTGCTCTACCAGTGTATTTGCTCTGTTCCAGAATATATTATAATATTAAAAACTTATGACAGTTCACTGTTAAATAATATCACCCTTTAAATCATTTTCCATGTCAGTTTTGTGTAAAGAGAGATGTCATGCTCTGTATATGTACCATTGACCAGAATACATAACAATATTGAAAACCTAATACAGTTTATCAGTAAACATCACCTTTTTTACCATTTTCCAAGTCAGTTGTCTTTAGAAAGAGAAGAAATCATGCATAATAATTTCAATGCAAAGCACTTATGAAAAAAATGTATTAAGTGCTATACAAATATGACTACATTTTATCGGTAAACATCTCCCTTTTCATCACTTTCAACGTCAGTTGTTTTCAAAAATTGTAAAAAGAGAAGAAATCATGCATCTCATTTCAATGTAAAGCACTTAGAAGTGCTATACAAATATGACTATTATATTTGCTCTGTATATTTACTCTGTTCCACTATATTGTACTCTATTTATACAGTGTAGCCTTGTCTAGTGGGGATTATTCCATTAAGTAATTTAAACTGTAATACTGGGTTGATTCAATATACCCAAACAGGTTAAAGGTAATACAAAGTTTTGGTATGGGGTCATGAATTTTTTAGTAATCATTGTCGCAGTTGAAATTGAGTCTAAAGTTATGAAATTGTAAATAATAAACTCTCTATGTTGTATAGCTCCCTCTCAAGGTCAAGATATTAATTAAGCTATGAAACATTGTTTCTTGACTAAAATCGACCGATTAGTTATTCCTGTTTGGATATTATAGATCACAACTACATATTCTGTGAGATTTTCATGGTCACAGCTTCCACAGTACGGCCGTAGGGCTATTCAAAATTTACCGGGAGCACCGGTAAATTGTAATATTCAATTTTTCTCGAAAGCAGAAGTGTTTTAGGGGCTAAATTTTCTAGTGCTTATAATACATCCACAGGGGCATCCAAACATATCGAAATTGTAAAGATTCACTATACACCCAATTTTCAAAATTTCCCAAAACTTTGTATTACCTTTAACTTTACACAATTATTTGATTTGGGACTCTTTCCATGAAAGTTACACATTGTAGGTTAATTATGCAACAGGTAATAACCTCAATCACATTAGCTGCAGTAAACCACATTAAAACCCGGCTGCTGCGGCTGAATAAACTTGCACAAGCAAAGTGCATTTTAAATATAGGCATCCTATATAATACAGGAACAGGTATATAAACATGCTTTGATTAGGGCCTTGTGCAACTTAATTGCTATTTATCTAAGAAGGTTGTCATGCTGTGCCTCTTTTTTTTTTTCTTTTTTTTTCAAAGGTGAGTTATAACTTAATTATGTCTGAAAAAGGCCTTTGAGGTCTAATTTTGAATTCAAATGAGAATGATGCCAAATCAATCCAAAAGGGCCCTAAGAACACGTACAACAAACATTTGATTAAATAGATGAAATATATAATTTTCAGCAGTCAACCCCAAGTTTGATATTCCACATGTGTTTGTCCAAAGGACATACTGTAGAAAATGCTGTTCCATAAAAGAACGACAAATCTTTCTTCCAACAAACTGAAATGGTAGCTATTTGAACAAGATTTTATTAATAATCTTTGAGGATAAGTCAATTACTGATGTTCTTAGAAGAAAAATTCACAAGATAGTCATTTTACTAAATTAAACTCAAATGTTAAAGATTTAGAAAGAAAAACATGTTTTTTAAGATGAATGCCAGTTTTCATTCTCTGACACCTCTTACAGCTCTTCAGACTTTGTAATGAACAGATTGTACAAGAATAATGAAAATAATAATAATGATAATATTGGGTTCGTGTATATATAGCACTCATGTCTGTCAGATTTGACACTCCTATAGCACTTCACAATTATAACCCAAGCTTTAGCATGGTTGCCATTACGGCGCTCTGGCATTTCAAGGAATTAATTCTTGCCAGGCACCCATTTACCTCACCCGGGTTGAGTGTGGCAAACGTAGATTAATGTCTTGCTGAAGGACATTGTTGCCACGGTTGGACTCTGAACTGCGAACCATGTGATCCATATCATCCCCTAGACCATGACACCTCCACAGTATGGCAGGACCCCATCATGCAACAAATAAGTTCTCCTTTTAGTCTTAATGATTGAAACCAGCTAATATCCCTGATTTTAAGAAAATAATATACTGTATTTAATTTAATGGGCGAGAGGACAATTATAACAGCTTTTCTTTCATGCAAAGGACCTCTTCCATGTTGGGTAATTCATCAAGGAGGTTCATGTAGGTAGCGCCTTTTGTTTAATGAATCACTTACCCAGCTTTCCTGTGGTTAATTACTCGATGACAAACAGCATGCTGAGGTTTTGATTAGGGTCGTGATAAACCATGGCCAAGCAGATTCCTAATGAGAACCACATGGTGGCAAGTGGTCTTTCAGACGTAGACATCTCAAAGCCGTCACCTTTGATTAAAAATTGCAAACAGTTAGTGACCACGGATTTGTTTAATTGTGTTTCTGTTGTTAGTTTATCATGCGATGTATCGGAATAAGGGAAATCTTGTTTAATTCAATTAAAAAACTTTGAGGTTAGATTTTTTGTTGGTGTACATGCATCTTACAAGTCGGTTAATAACCAGGTCTTTTGAGGTGGGTTTGAGCCTTATCATACCTTGGATATCATACCATACCTCGGAAGTAGGCATAAAATTATACAAAACTTATTTGCCCCTCGGTGTCCGCTAGTGGGTTACTCTTGAATTTGGCGTTGTGCAGTTACGGATGAAAAAAGACAGTTGAATAGTTCATCAGGATTAATCTTTTTTTTTCTTTTTTTTTCTCATGTTTATTCGCCTGTACTTGTACTTGGAACTGGTGGGGGGGAAAAAACGTACAAAATATAACCACCAGCTCCATATAACACAAGTTGACCTCATACAATCTTATAACAATGTAGGCAATTTTTTTTTAACATTACCAAACAAAAACAAAAATAGACAAGATAAAATACGTACAATTTTCATCGAAAGTTAAAAAATACAGACAGAAAAGAGTTCAGCATGTACCTAACAGGTCATATTACATGAATGTAGAAACACCCTATATAAAATATAAAAAATAAAAAGAGCGTTTAATACCCAGAATATAAAGTATACACAAATTTAAATATTCAAAAGATCCCAGTTCTTGTTCCAAGAGTCAAGTCTATCCCGACTAAGGGCAATTTGTTTTTCGATAGCACAACTTAGTTTTAATTTACAAGTAAATTGATACATGGTAGGCAATATCTTGTTACATCGACAGCAATACAGATAATACTTGGCATGAATAATTACAAAATTAAATTTGTCAAAAGCAGGATCCGTGATACCAAAAAAACCATCTCTGTTGGTAATAGTAAAAAAGATGTTGCAATGTCTCATCATCAATTTTACACAAGGAACAAAGTTTTTAATCAATAAATTTAATATCAAAAAGAAATTTATTCAGAGGGAGATATCGATGAAGAAATTGAAATTGAAAATATCTTAATTTAATGGACAAAGTTGCCTTAAAAGAAAGACGGTAAATAGTAGTCCAATCCAGGTTTGACTCTTTCATGTGGACGGCCCATTTCCTTTCTGAATTTGGAGTATTGAAAATACTATTAACACAAAGTTTTTGAATGAATCTGCAAACTTTACTAGGATTAAACTTGTCCTTCTTCAGTGACCAGTACTTGTCAAGATTTGATTTGAAAGAATTGAGTGATGGACTTTCTGCTACATACGATGGGAGACCATTCCAATCATTTACTACTCTCTGTGAAAAAGCATGGCTTTAATGTCCATTAGCATATACAGTAATCTACATGTGCCCCTAGCTCTTCCCCCATTTTGATCTGATAAAGGTTGACAGAAGTATTAAACTCAGGTAATAATTTGTGAAGCACCATGGAAGTGCATAAATATGTTAGATGTGAGTCATAGAAAAGCAGAATATGAATAGATCAGAAAAGGAAATTAGAGTGATTGAAATATTCATATATACAACAATCATTAGTTCCATCACTCATGAGTTTTCACTGATAACTGTGTAATACAAAACATTTCTTTGTATTTCATTTTTGTATATATACAGTCAATATAGTGATCACCTGCATAGAAAGACCACCTGTCTACAAAGACCACAATTTTTGTTTCCCTTGAAAATGGTTTCTCTTTGAAACATGTACTACAGGAACCTGTACATAAAGACCACCTGCTGAGTATAAAGACCACTTTTCTTGTCTCCCTTGGGTGGTCTTTATAGCCATGTTTCACTGTATTTTCGTTTCTATTTCATTGTACAGTGTCTTTGTAATACTGCTGGAAAGCCAGTTCCGAAAATTGGTGGACTATTAATCAAATTATCATTTATTGCATTCTTCTTTTCTTCTCGTTAATCCAGGAAAGTCTGCAAAATCCATCCAAGTATACCAAGAGCTTGTGAAAGAACACCCGGATGATAATGAATCCAAGAAGAACCTAGCTGTCCAGTATCTGATCGTGGGAAAGAATAATAGAGCTAAGCACTACTTTGAGCAGGTCAGTATAGATACCTGTCGTCTTATAGTCAGGCCTGATAATTACTTGATTTAAATCGATTTCCTGATGTTATTTTTCTTCCTCATCTTTTTTAAATATTTTTTTAAAACCTGATTTTTCCCTATTTTCCCCCAATTTTCTTACTCAAAAGGGGGGAATGTTGTTAGATGCTATTCCCCCACCCCCCCCCCCCCCCGAATCCTCTTTTTTTAGTGCTCATTATATACCTCACTTAAGTAATCCAGCCATCTGATTGGTCGAAATTGCATTCATAAACTTCAACTGTTCCTGTAAAATTCTCGGTAACCATGCTTAAAACATTTCAATATTTTTAATAACCATGGTTATTAAAAATAGTTGGTCAGCCTCCATGGTTACCCCATAGGTTTACATGTTAAAAAATGGTTTGAGCGATGGAGGATACCGTATAGTGTGCGAAGGATTGGTCGGTAATTTCAATACAATTGAATCTCGATCGATCTTACCGACAATTTTATCTTGCATTGTTGACATGAAGACGAAAATAAACTTCCAAAAACAAAAAAACAACATCTGCCGATAGATCTTGATCTAAGTTCGTGCCAATATGCATTGCAAAAGTAAAAGAAGAGTCCGTATATGGAGCTTTTGCGAAGCATTCATCACACGCGAAGCCGGTTTCAATCCATCTAATGTATATATTGTACAAAACTGCCAAGCATGTGAACAGTGCGCGATGGCCGAGAGGTCTGAGGCGCTGACTTTAGATATATCACCTTTTGTACGCAAGAGTTCGAATCTCATCTTCGACAAAAAAAAAAAGTATTTTTTATTTTTTATTTTTTAGTCTATTTTTTTTTCGGCATATAAAAGTATTAATGACTGCTTTAATATTCGAGAAATAGTTGTTTTTATACGCTCTCGGGAAGGTTACAATTGGGCTATTCCCCTCGGCACGCCTCGGGTAATAGCACAATTCTAACCTTCCCTTGAGCGTATAAAAACAACTATTTCTCTCAAAGCAGTCATTAATACTATACTATCACCCGTGATATATACAGTGCGTCCCAGAAAAAACGAAACCGAGAAGTATCGATGTTCTATCATAACTTAATCACAACCATAATTAATGAATGATACATATTTGGAAAGCTTAGAGTCTCCTCTTTCAGTTGATGCTACTCACGTGATGCATATTTCACGCATGAGTGATTAAAAGCAATTTGAAGGAAGGAAACCAAAAAGACATTTGGCGGGCGGTATCTGAATTTCGAAGAAAAATTCACATTTCTAAAAAGTTGAGTTTCTGCCCTTTCATATGACACCTCAATCAGGAAAAATGAGCGAGGAATGACAAAGTTCTGTTTGTTTAAAGTAGTGCTTGCATATCCATCATTTGTTTAAACGAATTCATTTTCACTGGCTGCCTGCCGTATCAATAAACGAAATTAACAAAAGACTTAACTCCGTTTCGTTGACAATCAGCCGTAGACGAGAGTCTTCATGCATGTCTGATTGTCAACGAAACGGAGTTAAGTCTTTTGTCAAATCTGCTTTTTGCTACGGCAGGCACCCAGTGAAAACGAATTCGTTTGTTAAAATTATGAAAATGTAAGGGCTACTTTAAACAAACAGAACTTTGTTATTCCTGGCTCATTTTTCTTGAGTGAGGTATCATATGAAAGAGCAGAAAATGAACTTTCTAGAAATATGAATTTTTCTTTGAAATTCAGATACCGCCCGCCAAATTACTTTTTGGTTTCCTTCCTTCAAATTGCTTTTAATCACTCATGCGTGAAATATGCATCACGTGAGTAGCATCAACTGAAAGAGGAGACTCTAAGCTTTCCAAATATGTATCAGTCATTAATTATGGTTGTGATTAAGTTATGATAAAACATCGATACTTCTCGGTTTCGTTTTTTCTGGGACGCACTGTATAATATTGAAAAGATATATATATGGCTTGGGCACTCAATGTGAACGTGGTAGGACACCTCAGAGAGAAGTGCTATGTCCTTGGCTTCCATGCTCATGCAGGTGTCGATTATAAACAGCTACCAAGATAGCTAATAGTTTTCTTCTCAAGTTTGCTATTACAAACTAACAGTAGGCAGAAAAAATGAAAACTAATAAATAAGAATTTTTCTCATCCCTCTACTTCAGATGTTAGAAAGCAACCCCACGGATGGCTTTGCACAGGTTCACTTGGGTTTCATCCTCAAAGCAGAGTCTAAGTACCTTGAGGCTATACCACTCCTGAGGGCGGGGATTGACTCTGGAGACAGGGAGACCAACGAAGGCAAATACTTCTTCCATTTAGGCGATTCCTACCTAAGGATTGGTCAGGTAGAAGAGGTAGGAATTGCTCTAGTATTTCTGTTTCCGTTAAAGTCAATCCTGCTTTGATTATCGACTACCTGTATACAAAGACCAGCAGTCGATCTGTAAAGACCGTGTTTTTTTGTTTCCCTCAAAAATTGATTCTCATTGAGACCTGTACTAAAGGAACCTATACATAAAGATCTTGTACCTGCGAAGACCACTTTTCTTGTCTCCCTTGAGTGGTGTCTAGATAAGGGTTTCACTGTACCTTTTTTTTAGAAATTTGAAGTGGTAAGATTCTGTCTCTTAATTACTCATTGATTTATTTATTGAATTTTGTTTAACAGCTGAATTTTGATTTTATATTGAGACATATTTGTTGGAAAAAAAATATGCATCTCGTTTTCAGGCATGGTATTATGTGTGAGTGTATAAACGCATATCAGTAAATTGTGTACAGATAAGTTACAATCAGATTTAATCATTTACACGTTTGACTGACCTATTTAGAGCAAATTTCACTGTTTTGTGTTATATTTATGATACATGCATATGTTGGGTTGATGGATATTACCTGATAATTCATTCAACTAGTTTGTTCGATCCCTTTAGCCTCCCCCTCTAATTCTTTTTTATTCTTCACATGCCTTTTTCTCATTTTACTATCATATAATGTTTATGGTCATTTATTGTATGATTGTATTAAATCCTTACATTTAATCAAGCAAATACTTCATAAATTTATTTGTTTTGCAAAAAAAAAAAAAGTTTAACTTCTTGTATTAAGACTCCCAATCAGTCAAAACAGACTTCTTTTCAATGAGTCGATCTGTGCACATTGTTACAAAACAAATAAATCTAACACGATACCATCGACAAACGAATATAGAACAAACGTTAAAAATTGTTACATATATGACAAAGAATATGTGTGTGTGTTCCTTTGCTTTCCCGTGCAGTCCTATAAAGTCTATGACGAGGCGGTTAGCAGAGGTCATTTCAGGTCAAGGTACCAAAGGTCACTCTACAACGTGGACTCGCTGAGGGGGAAAGAGTTCTGGACTCCCAAAGGGGCACGGTATGCTGAGGCAGCAAAGGTGAAGATCAGCTCTAAAAACAATCCTCTGTGTGGAGCCAGAAGGGCATTATCTCTCATACTTCAACATAGAGCTGATGCCCTTATGTCTCTGAACACATATTAAAGGGACTCATACATCGGCTTTGAAGCTTAAAGATAAACTTGAGTTCTGACATAAAAAGAAAATGAATTCTCACAGAATCAAACAAAACTTATACTGAATGTTCAAGATTACAAATAAATGTCATTTGCCAAACAATTTTGGTAGAAAATGTATACTGGCTGAGTAATGAGCATAGAAAGATCAGGAAATCAAGGTAAGTAGGCCCGACACCATTTGTGTAGTCCCATATACATCTTTCTGTGTTCAGTGATTGTTACTTTACCAAGACTGGGCCAAATTTATTATGATTTTGATGACTCCAGAACCTTGCAGTACACACCAATACTTACATGCTACATGATCAAATTTTCTGATCCATTCCACACCTTTTCTTTCACAATGTAATTGCGTGACCAGAACTCAACTTTATCTTTAAAGGGGAAGTCCTCTGTGAAATATAGTGGTTTTGATAAGAGCTAGTATACAAATTAAAAAATTTGAACCAAATCCGATAGAAAATAATAAGTTTTGGATTTTGGGGGAGTTGTATTCAATCAAACACAAATTGGCAACTATGTGACGTATCTTGCGAGCTCCTTTCCCATTCGCTCTGTATGTAACATTTCATAAAGTTTCAATTTTCTGGTTGCTGGTGAAGGAATATTTTTCATTTTGGAGTTGTGTTGAAACGTGTGCAATGAGGAGGTTTAAAGGGCATGTATGATTAAATATTTTCTTTAGAGAAAAGGGACATTAACCATTTAAAAAATACAGAGTAGCATATGAAAATCAGGTCAGGAACGCATAAAGATTGCGCCCTGCCGTTTGGTGACTATTTTCTTTCGAGTCTTGCGCATCTTTTAAAACAAGTTTTTTGAAAATCGGACCTACCGTTACAAAGCCATGTGACCTTTTGTCTTTGTATGTCAGCCTGATAATCACGAAAATTACTCATTTTCGTGATTTGTGTACAAAACATATGGAAATGTCATTTTTCCTTAAAAGAGATAAAATATTGGTTATTTAGTCTTTCTTTACAGTTAAGGTGTTTGTTTTGGGGGTCAAAATAGTTGAATTATAGTTAGAAATGAAAAAGAAAAAAAAACAACAAGAAAATACATTAGTTAAAAAAACAAAGAAATACATAAGAGCTATCAAAACAATAGATAACATAAGGAATAACCTGGCTCTTCCAAATTTTGTTTTATTATTCCAGATGGTCTAAGTAATATATGTAGTGAAAACGTATTTTTAAATATGGAGTATATATAATTTATGGAGAAATTTAAAAAAAAGAAGTGAATTGTATGACCTTATTTGCATAAATTACCATAAATATGCAAATGAGTGAATTTTCCAAAATAATTGAAATCACCACAGTATTCTTTACATTTTCGTTTACATGCATGCACATTTTGGCAGCGATCAGCCGTTTCACGGCTGAGATCTTAGGGGGAGGGGGGCCATAACCCCCCCCCGCTGTAGAAAGACCTCACATACCCCGGCCTCATTAGGGTTGAAAAGGATGTTCATTGAGGTGAACGCTGCAACGGGTCATACCATCTTCTCATTCTCTGTTTGCAGAAACTGGAGAGCAATTGGGAGACGATACGAGATGAGGCCTTGGCGCTGCTAAGCTCAGATGGACTCTTCCAGGATGAAGAGGAGAAACTACAGGACACGGGAGACTGGAAGCAATTCACATTGTATGCAAAAGGTAAGGACAAAAATCATTTTTGACAATACTTGACTTTTCAGTTGCCCCATCAGCCAATGCAAATTACCCTTACACTGAAACCATTGTTAAGCTGTTTCACTACAGATTTCAATTCCCTTTAAAATTGCTCAAAGTCTCCTCATTTGCTTCTAATGTGCCAACGTTGACTGAACTTAAGGCAAAGTTGGAAGAAATGTTGATGAATGATTTTTTAAAATTTTGTTATGTTTTGTTTTGTTTCATTTAGTTCCGTTTTCATTTAGTTTAGTTTTTTTTTTTTTTTTTTTTTTTTTTGGGGGGGGGGGGGATCGTTTTGGTTTGTTTTTTAATTTTTTTAAATATGAACTACCACCTTACATCAACAGCACTCACTCAGGATATGTGCCTTGATCTTGATTAGCAGTCAAGTGTCATCGTGCATAGGGTTGGTTTGTGCTTCAAGGTTTGGGCGATTGAAATGTTGGTATGTGTGTGTCTGGTGAAATTTGTTGCTCTTTCCACACACAAAAATCTATACCCTTTAATTTAAAATCTGCAATCTTTTCAATTTTTGAAATCACCCCTTTTTATAATGCAAAATTACTTTCTAAAAAAATCCCACAAAACATACACAGTGTATTTATTGAGCCTGTCACTTTTTCACTCATTGCTGTTTTCTCTCTTAATTCTTTAGGAAATAAAAATCAAGCCAACTGTCAACAAGCACCTCGCACCTGTGAGATAATCGACACTATCCCTGAATCAAGAGGATGCAGAAGAGGCCAGGTAAAAAAAATGCATATTTTGGGGGTGGTGGTGGGTTTGGGGGGGGGGGGGGGGCGCTGGCGGACATGAGTTGGTCATTATATAACAATCATATGACCCAGGCATCCCCCCCTAACATGAGCTCTCTTTAGTATGCAGGCAAAAACCCTTGTCAGTCGTAATGTGCAGACTTTATGGTCTAGTGCACGTGCTCCATAACCCCGTCCTGTAGCTGATGACACAGCCAGACACTGACAGAGGTTAGACTTTGCCAGAGATTTTAGGGAACTGTGTTTCAAAGTTTTAAATTAAAGTCTGTGCCTGCAGATTAATCAAGCTATCCTAGAGTAGCACTCAATCAAAGGTTCTTTTATTATGTTAAAGCAACGTGTTATACATTAGTATCCATTGATCATCCCGGAAAAGAGCAAGGGAAAGAAGGGGTAAGGAAAAGAGAGAAGTTAGAGGGGAGGATAGGGGGGGGGGGGGTGATATGATCTGACTGTTATGTCGTAGCAGCTAAATGTACAGGAAGAAGTATCCCTCAATCACGGGTGAGCTGGTTTAAGTGAGGCAAGGAAAGAAGGGTTTAATTAGTGAGAAGGGGGAGGGAATAATGATATTTCATTGTTATGTAACAGCACGTTTGTATACAATAAGCACATGTGGAACACCTGTGCATTTAGGCAACTGTTAGAGAAGTAAAGGAAGTAGTAATTTGGAAGAGGGGAGATGGATGGGAGGGAGAGTGTGAGGCATATTCTAGGTGTGATGTAACAACTTTAGCTGTGAGCCGTTAATCCTGAATCAAATGAGTGTGAGAGAAACCATGCAATGAGGACAAAGTTGCTGATTAGGGAGGGGAGCGGTAGTGTGACATATCGAGAAAGAAATATTTGTTTATATGCAGAGATAAACAACAAGATATATCTAGCAATGTATTCAGTGTGATTTGAAATCATTTGCTGAATTACTATCGTAATGTGAGGGTAATGAACAACATTAGTGAAAACAGAGTAGCTAGTACATAAGCATTCATATAAGGTATGTGTGAGGCAATGTGATTTATAGGTAGCCCATCTGCTGATAGCTAGTAGCCATGCATTTCTTTGTCCCATATTATTTGATAATTAACCTAGCTGTAAAGGCCGGCCAACCATTTACTTCATACCATAATAACTGTGTTAAATCCCACGTTTGTGTTTGATATCTTTCATCATCATCATCATCATCATCATCATCATCAGCGTTTAAAGTCCATTTGTCCCACTATGCGGGGTTGGACATTTCATTTCCTTAATGGCTGCTTTCCAAGCTTTCCTGTACACTTTACACATGTATACCTTTCAAATACAATTTTCAAAACAAGTTGTAATATTAATGAAGATATTGAGATGCAGTCATTAGTAAGATGGTAACTTTGATGTTCCTTTCTTTTAAACATGTTTATGCATTTCACTAATTTTAACACTCTTTGTGTGCGATGTCTTGAACAGGTATAAAATGTGTGATTTGTTTTTATATCTATATTGTTTCTTTTATGTTATATATATATATTTTTTTTTTGTAGGTGAAATTTTCAGTAATGCACCCTGGCACCCATGTGTGGCCCCACTGTGGTCCCACAAACTGCAGACTGAGGGGTCATCTTGGGCTGGTAATACCCCAACCTGTTAGGTTACGCGTAGGCAATATAACAAGGTGAGTGTATGTGTAAATGGGGAGTGTTTCACAAAGATCCTAAGTTGAACTTATCTCTAAGTTGGACTAAACAATTATGGAAAGCCGTTGGCATCTATGAAAATATTTTGTAAAAGTTATTTTAAAAGGCATCAAATGTTAATTGATTCAAATCATTCATATTTTCCATTATCAAGGCGTCTACATGTTCTTGATGTGGCATTAATAAAAAGTCTAAAAATTAAGGCTACAAATGGTTCTCCATAATTTTTAAGTCCAATTTAGAGTTAATTTTGACTTAGGATCTTTGTGAAACACCCCCTGGTCTCTCTAACTCTCTAACAATCAAACAAACTTACAATCAATTCTGGCCAATTGTGGTCCTCTTAACTGTAGATCAAGGTCCTGTCTTGAGTAAGTAAAACTCTAACTGGGTAGGCTTCAAGTAATGGCTCTTTAGCCAAGACATTATATTTAAAAAAATGATCAATTTTCAATACTGCATATAGTTATATACTACATGTGTATGGCATTTTAATAGTACATGCACATGGTAAATCTGTTTGATTGTGTACACTCCATCAAAGGTTTCTAGACTGACAGTACACTTGTGTTGGTTTTATCAACTCGTTTCATTGAAAAGATTTTCCTCTAGCAGAAGTTCAAAAGTAAAGGATCTCGCTACTAGTTTGAACTTTGACCCATGTTGTATGTCATGCTAATCGTTTTCACTCCTGTCGGTATACAACTTGGGACAAAAATTAATGCAATACCTTTTTTGTTTGTTGCTTTGTTTAGAACGTGGGAGGAGGGAAAATTCCTCATCTTTGATGATTCTTTCGAGCACGAGGTCTGGCAGGAAGCAGATCGCCTGAGGGTGATTCTTATAGTAGATCTCTGGCACCCAGACCTTACTGAGAGCGATCGGAATAAGCTAACAGCAATATGAATGAATGGGACTGAAGAGATTCGTTTGACATCAAGGACATCAAAGTCAGTTTGTGGGATCAAAGAAAAAATATGATGCTAATTAATAGGAAAAGAAATGAAAACCTTGTATACCATACAAAATTACAGTCAAACCTGTCTATAAAAGCCACTCAAAGGATACAAGGAATCTGGGTGCTGTGGACAGTGGCCTTTCAAGGCAGGTTCTACGTACAACACACGTTTCTTCTTAAAGGGTGCCAATATAGGTGACCATTGTAGACAGGTGGTCTTTACAGAAAGGTTACTACTAAGACAGGTTTGACTATATTTAAATTTTCCAGGATCAAATGACTGTTCATTTTAGTTTTGGAGATGCCTAATTGCCTTTTAATCATTATATGATGCGTTTAGTTGTATACAGCATTATAATGATGTTGGTTCTAAGATGACAATATGGTGAATGAAGGCCGGGGACTGGACTAATTCTTTACCCCACCCCGAGGCCATATAAATCATGGAATATATTGTATTCTACTTAAATCAAAGCCAATGTTGGGCTTAAGCTTTTGTTAAAAAAAAAATCATGTTTAACAAATAATGCTAATATTAGGTCTTATTGCTAAATATGACCTTCTTCTTCTTCTCTTCTTCTTCTGATTAAGTCTGCCTCCTTCAATTGAATGAAGATTCTTGCAAACTATGTGCGTGTGGTTGTGTGTTAACCGCAATTTACGTCCATTCAACTGCTATTTACATTATAATACAGTTTATTTACAAATATTTACAAGCTGCATGTACAGGATGACTAGCCACTGTCACTATAACCGTCTGCAGTCGATTGCGAAAGGCTCCAACAGATGGCGCTGCAACAATTTCTGAGGGCAGGGAATTCCAATTCTTTACTGTTCTCGGAAAGAATTAATTAAACCCAATGCCGGGCTTAAGCTTTTGTAAAAATGTCATATTTAACAAATGCTGCTAATCTGAGGTCTAATGATCTTTAATAGACCCATGCAGGGTTGGGTTTAACTGAATATTATGGACCATTGTGTTTTAGAGTTCCATGATTCAATTCAACCCGCCCCGCTTGATGCAGCTGAGAATTTATTATACGATTCCAAGTTGAAGTCTATTTCCCCTCATATATATATACAGAATATCTTCATATTCTATCTATTACAAGGTTACCAGATGTTATTGAATAATGACTTCAGCTACAGGGTATTCCAAAAGAAATGAAAAATGATTGAGTGACTTCATCCTGTGCCTTTCCGAAGCATCTATGATGACAATCAATTAATGGTCACAAATTCATAAAACTTGGTGGGGTTAAGTTTTGAGCAAGTTTGACTTAAAATGCAAAATCTCCATAAATGTTGATATTGCTCAGCCACACACTGTAAAAGGTTCTGTTTTAATTTCTTATTTTTTTAATTCTTTGCAAGTTTCCATGAGATTTTACATGGAAGTGGATCGTTAAAAAATATATGTTGAGGTGATCTCTGCTACCGAGGTAAATGTATCATGGGTTACTGGTGCCAGAGGAGATCATAGAGGGAGTACAGTGAAACCTGTCTATAAAGACCACCCAAGAGAGACAAGAAAAGTGGCCTTGATACATGTTTCAATGAGAAACCATTTTCAAGGTTGGTTCTGAGTCATTTTGGTAGTGTGTGACTGCCGTACAAAGTGAGAAAGGCCCCAGGTAATCTATTCCAATATCTAGATGCTGCTTTACAGATGAAGTACTTCATCATGGTGTCTACATTCCTATGTTTCATAATAGTGTTTACACACTTAAATGATTAGCATAGATGTTCATTTGTTCTTTCTATAGCCACGTGTATTAGTTTATATTCCTGAACAGTCAGAAATGAAAAGAAACAAAAGTCTAAAGGGAAAGAGAGAAAAAGTGATGACCACTGTAGAATAGATATAGGAAAGGGGAAGAAAAGGACAAAGATATTATTGGAATGAGTTTTGTTAATAAACTTGTGTTAATTCCTATCAATAATTCATTCATATAAACCAACATAAGTACGGTATACAAGCGCACGCATGTGTACACAAATTTTAAAAACATTATACATATGCACATCATGTCTCAATCGTTACTTCCTTGTAGCATATACACATGTACAGACAGAGTATTTTTCTACATCTTTATTACAGTGTTATAGAATGTGTTTATTGCATGCTATATTCATGTGGCAGTACCACTGTCTGTTACTACTATACCAAAGACAATGTAGGGTTGCAAGGGGAGTTTGTGAGATGTTAGCATGTTCGGTTTGATGTACAAGTAACACCCTTGGGGGAGGGGGACAGGGGGGGGGGGGCTTTTTGATTGAATGAGTGTGATAATTTGAGTGTCAATGCTACTTCTGCTATACCGGTACATGTGTTTAGGCAAATAGATTCTTGGTGTTGGTCAAATTGCATGCTAGAAATTTGTTTTTGGGGAAGCACAATGGCATCAATACATTCTCATAATTTGTATGCAATCACTTCAAATCCTAACTGCAGTTATAGATTTCATGATTTTGCATTCATGTGGTTAAAAATAATCAGATTAATAGCCCCTCTGGCTGATAGTAAAATGAGTGAGATAAAATAAAGTTATAGAACTTCTCTTAAATACAGTTGGAATTGAAACTACTCTAAGATGTTTTGTTATTGAAAAGTGCTGAATGAGTTCTACAGTGTAAAAAATGGTTTGTTCCACCCCCTCCCCCTTTGATCATGGAGCATCAGGGAGAGAAAAATCCATGGGGGCTTGGGCGAAAAAAAACCTTCATAGAGTTCAATGCAAAACAAATTCAAGAGTCTTATTTTCATAAAAGCAAGCTTGAAAAGTAGTCCGCAAATTTTAAAAATACTTTTTTCCCTGGTTAGCTTTCTCTGGATCTTGGCTGAAAACATAATGCTGCATCAATGTCTGCTTTTAATAAGACCATATTCACACATTACATAGGTATACATGTATGTCACTTAATTATTTTTTGAAACGTTGCTTCAGGTATTTTTTCCAGCCTATTTCAGAGCATTTGGTGCAACTATCAATTTGTCAATACCGGTACTAATTATCATGCAGTGTTAGATTTATCTCTGATGTACAAAATGGATCATACATACCATTTGTATTCTTGTGTAGTAGTTTATACCTTGAATACCTTGAATACCAAAGCTTCTGGAAGAAAGCCGTCTCCAGCTGCCAAGCTTCCAGGTCTAACTTCAAGGGGGGGGGGGGGGATGTCCCAGCTTCCGGGTCTTGCACCATAGTCATTTTACATCTGCATCTTGCTTGCTGGGTCATATCAGGATTGTCATAATTGGAGTGTCAACTGGGAGAAGGGTGAATGATATTGCTCCTTCTTCCAGTGTTTGTCGAGTCTGGCTTTAAAGCTGTTTACCGAGGTTGCAGATACTACCAACTCAGGGAGGGAGTTCCAGTCATTGAGGACCCTGTGGCTAAATGAGTCTTGCCTGAGTTTGGAGTTGCACCTGGGTTTGGTCAGTTTGAAAGCATGCCCTCTCGTTGTTGAATTGATTGCAGGTGTGAAGAATTGGGTAGAGTCCAACCTGTCAATGTTCTGCATCAACTTGAACACCTGAATCATGTCTCCTCGGCGGCGGCGGTGGCTAAGTGAGGGAAGCTTCAAACTCTCAAGTCTCTCATGGTAGCTTTGGTGTTTTATCTCTGGTACCATTTTTGTTGCTCTTTTTTGTACTTTCTCTATGATTTTTTCGTCCTTCACATAGCGAGGGTGCCAGATTACATTGCCATATTCCAATATGGGACGAACAAGACCTTTATAGAGGAGTGGAATTGTTGATCTGTCCTTGCAAGTGAAAGATCTACGTATGCGAGCTAAAACTCCATTTGCTTTTCTAGCAGCAATTGCAGATTGTTGATGAAATCTGAGCTTCTCGTCAATGACAACTCCAAGGTCCTTTTCTTCTTTGGTTTCTGGGATCTTTACACTATCTAGCTCATATTCCCTCCG
The DNA here is from genome assembly GCA_035222895.1 of Strongylocentrotus droebachiensis. NCBI lineage: Eukaryota > Metazoa > Echinodermata > Echinoidea > Camarodonta > Strongylocentrotidae > Strongylocentrotus > Strongylocentrotus droebachiensis. The sequence continues at coordinate 24,887 of JAVYIG010005845.1, forward strand.
TGGATTGCCTACCCCTAGGTGCAGGGTCTTGCATTTCTTTGCATTGAAGTGGAGCTGCCATTTCTCTGACCATCCCTCAAGTTTCTGTACGTCTCTCTGCAGGGTGGTGTAGTCTTCCTCAGACGTAGCTTTGCCATACAGTTTGGTGTCATCTGCAAAGATTTTGACTGCTGCCTCAATCTCGTCAGGAAGGTCATTTATGTAGATGACAAATAGAAGAGGTCCGAGCACGCTCCCTTGCGGTACTCCACTGGTGACTGGGGTCCAATCTGACATGTTGTGGTTCACAACCACTCTCTGCTTCCGTTCAGTGAGGAAGTCTTGGATCCACGTTCTGATAGGACCAGAGATTCCATAGGCCTCGAGCTTGTGTATTAGACGCTGGTGTGGAACCGAGTCAAAAGCCTTACTAAAATCAAGGTACACTACGTCAATAGACTCCCCCTTGTCGATCAAGTCCGTCCATGCTTCCATAGCACACAGCAGTTGTGTCATACAGGACCTTCCAGGGACGAATCCATGCTGATGGTCACTGAATAGGTCATTGGTCAGCATATGGTCAGATACTTCATCTCTGATCAGAGATTCCATGAGTTTGCAACAGACAGAGGTCAGACTTATTGGTCTGTAGTTGCTAGGATCTTTCTTGCAGCCTTTCTTGAAAACTGGAGCAACATTGCTTTGCTTCCATCTAGTTGGTAGTTTACCTTCTTCCAAGGACTTGTTGTAAATTATGGAGAGAGGTAGACAGGTTGCTGGGGCTGTTTCACGGAGTAGGCATGGATGTAAGTTGTCCGGTCCGGCACTCTTATATTTTGACAAGTTTTTAAGCTTGCGTAGAACAATATCTGGGGTAATAGTGACAGTCTCTACTGGTTCTCCTTGGTATTTGCTGTCAAGAGTGGGAATATGTTCTTTGTCCTCATTTGTGAATGTTGTTGCAAAATATTTGCTCAGAATATCTGCTTTCTCTTTGTCGTTACTGGTCACTTGACTATCACCTTTCATTAAGTCTCCAATCTGGCTCCGTGAGTTCAATCTCCCATTTGTGTATTTCCAGAAGGCTTTGGGGTTGGTTTTGATATTTTTGGCAATATCTCTCTCAAAGTCTAAGCAGAGCTTCTTGGTTAAGTGTCGCAAGTCCTTGGCTTCCTTGTTTGCAGTCACCTTATCTTCCATTCTGCCCGTTGCGATGTAGTTGGTCCATGCTTTTGCTTTCCTCTTCTGTTTTCTCATGGCAAATTTTGTCATCCATGCATGCTTCTTCTTCCTTCCATTTGCCCTTGTTGTAGGAATATGTTTCTGCATCTGGATAGTCAAGTGTCTCTCTAGGGACTCCCAAGCCTCGTTTGTTGAAAGGTCACCCATCTCCCTTTCCCAGTCGACCTCATTCAGCTCATTCACTATTTCCTTGTACTGCCCTCTATGGTACTGTGGTCTTGGTGAATGACCACTTCCTTTGTCAGGGTAGACTAGGAGATCGAATAGGAGGCACACATGGTCGCTATTTCCAAGTCCTGGCAGGAAGTCAATGTTTGTAATGATGTCATCTCTATTAGTTAAGAGGAGGTCAAGCAGGTTTGGTGTTTGGTTCTCTCTGTATCTAGTGCTCTCCTCTACATGTTGCGTTAAAAAGCAGTCCTCTATTGCATCTATGAATGCTTCTTCTGATTTTTTTGATGTAGTGTGGGTTTCCCAGTTGATACTAGCATAGTTGAAGTCACCGGCAATCAACAGATGAGATGCCTGCAGTTCCCATGCTTTGCAAATGAGCTGGCATAGCTTTGTGTTGTTCTCCTTATCACTGGAGGGGCTTCTGTAGATGCACCCCATCACAAGTTTGTCGTTTCCTCTCAGTTTCATGGTTACCCACAGGTTTTCCTCAAAGTCATGCAGGACTTCAGTTCCATCAACTAAGTTAGCCAAGGTGTCCGTGATGTAGATTGCTACTCCTCTCTTGCCTAGTCTTCCAATGTTGCTGTGCAGTGTAAAGCCGTCAATCTTTATGTCGTTCTCTGTCACCTCGTCTCGTACATTTTTGGGAAGGACTTCAGTTGCAAGCACAATATCAACGTTGTAGACAGAGCAGAAAACACTCAATTCATTTTTCTTGTTCATAAGTGAGTCACAGTTTGTAGACATGACCTTCAGTTTCCTCTTAAGGAAGGATTGGGGTGTAGGTTGCAAGTCCAAACTTGGGTCCTCGCTGTCAGTCGATTCAGTCTCAATATCAGAGCCTTCACTACTGCTTTCCTGACTACTGAATGAAGAGGTATCATCTCTGTCCTCGCCATCAGCAGTGCTTGATGTTTCATCAGCTGACTCTCGCTCTAATATGTCGCCACTATCTAGTAATATGTTCACGTTCAATTCTCCACCATCATAGTTATTCATTAGTGCTGACATCACTGGTAGTGAAGTGTTACCTTTTGTAGCACCCTTGGAGGAAGCAGTTCCGTGGTCAGCAAGAGAATTGCTATGACACCTGGGTGTTCTTCGCTCATGATTGATTGTATTAAAACTCCTTGTCATCTCTAATTCTTGAATTTTCTCTTTAGCACAGTATCTCACGGTCATGCTTACAGGTTTCTCTATAGCTCCGACAGCACTGACATGTGTTTTTCTCCTTGTACTCTGGTTTTTCTCTACTGTAATGCATGCTATTTCCTTGAGGTGTGCTTCTGTACTCATATTTCTCAGCTCACAATCATAGCTTTTATCCATTTCTATGCCACTTGGTTTAGGAGCTACTTGGACTGCACATAATCTTTCTTCCACGTTCTGTATTGGTTGGATCTCTTTCTCCTGTCTATTTCTACCAAGTGTATTGCTTCTAGTCTCTCTGTCATGGCTTGGGGAAGAGTGAGCATCTTTTCTTGTATCTCTCATCTCGTAGTCATAGTTTGTCTTCACCACTTTGCTGCTTGGTTCTTTATTACCTGCATTATTTCTCTCAGAGCTATCATGGATTGGAGGAGAGTGTGGTTGGCGTGCGTCCATCTTGTCATTACTACAAGGATTTCCCCTGATTTTTTTATTCTTCTCTCTCCTCATCTGGTTCCACTCTGTTCCTCCTTTGTCAGCTCCTTGGATCTCTATCTTGTTTATTTTCCTTTTAGTCTGCCTTTTTTCAGCTGCTATACTCTGTCTTTGTAGGTTTATGACATTTCTGATCTCACTAAGGTTTCTGGAGGTAGCAGATCTCTCCACTCCATCTTCATGTACATCCACTTGAACGTCAAGTTTCCTTGGTCGGCTTTCCTTGTCTGTAATGACAATGTTTTCATTCACTTCAATGCTATTTGCGTGGTAAGCATCAGGGACCTTGCACATTTTCTGCCTTCTTTGCTTCATGTCACCATCTGCTGTTGGTTCCTGTCTTTTGCTTGATGGTGCATTGTTCACAGGTCTATTGCAGTTTCTTTCTTGCACAGACTTAATTACACTGTGCATACAATATGGTGCTGTGCTGTGTAGCCCTTCTTTGTGTACCCTATCGGCAGGAACCCTGTTTGCCCACATCTGTCTACAATTGTCTTCAACTTTATCTGTATCATTCCTCTTAAGTGTTTGTATCTTATCATCTTCACTGATCTTTGTAGCCACTTTTGTTCTTTCCTTTTCTACCTCAAGAATTAGTGCCGTTGGTGCAGTGCTTTGCTTGGTTTGGTTTGATATCGATGTACGTGACTCTTGATTTGTTGACGTGTGACGAGTTGAGTCTCGTTCTTGTATGCCACGTTAAATGCGGCAAAATAAGCGAGGCGCTTTGCATTTCTGTATCGTACAACACACAGATAGATGAATACGTGTAGGACCATTTCTGGACCATTTTGTGCTAACAGATTTCTTAGTCTTCCTATTATGAATATAACCTGTGTTTTTGGGGCATATAATGCTCATGATGGCTAAATTCTAATTTGCACTCTGCCAGCAAGCTTGCTACTTCGAAAAAAGGTGTGCTCATTCCTTTTATATAGTTAAGAAAGAGAGGTTTTTATTTTCTTTTTAAACACTATTTTCACTTTAAACTGGAGCTTGTAAGATTCTAAGAATAACCAAAAGTAGTATAAGGTTTGCTGTTCTGTTTAAGAAAAATTCCTCCACAAATCCAACATTTTTGTATATATGTATTTGTTATATCGATTCTACATTTCCATTTTAGAATCAAATATAAAATGACTGGTGATGGTTTCTTTTTGTTGGTACTCTTGAAGCTGTGCTTGTTAGATTAATCATTACTCTTAGCAAATAGTATTAGGTTGCGTGCTAATGTACAGGTAACAGGTTAGGGGAAATAATTTGTCACTAGGTCCCCTGGGGGGTGTTTCAAAAAGGACTTCAGTTGAACTTATCTCTAAGTTGGACTTTATGAATTATGGAAAGCCGTTAGCATCTATGAAAAATATTTTGTAAAAGTTATTTTAAAAGGCATAAAATATTGATTCAAATCACTCATATTTTCTATTATCAAGGAGAGATTTCATGTTCTTGATGTGAAATTTATAAAAAGTCTAAAATACTTCAATTTTTGCTTTTGAATATATTTTATTTTAAGGCTACAAATGGCTCTCCATAATTTTAAAGTCCAACTTAGAGTTAAGTTTGACTTAGGATCTTTGTGAAACACCCCCCCCCCCCCAGGAAGAAAACATCCATAAATGATGTAGGCTATGAAAGACTTAAAGTAAGAAGAATATATAGAAAAAGTTGATGAAATCATCAATATCTTCTTTGAGGCCTTACTAAAAAAAATATATATTTACCATGGTTCCATCCAGTATGTCATTCAAATGTGATACATCTATTTTCACATGTCCTCAATTATGGTATTCTGTTACATGTATATATTTTGCTTTTCACTTTATTCCAAATACAACATGAAAACGGAGAGGTCATGTCTTGTTTATTTTATGTTTGTTGGGCCCATGCCGGTGCTTATTCTTTTCACAATCGCTTCCAGTTTTTGCTTTAACTGTGATTATTACATTTTGCACAGGCATTGTGATATATTTGTGATTAATAAGTTTGGTTGTTTTTTAATTTGGTGTGTAATATTGAATAGAAAGTACTAATTTAGATGTTAGATTATTTAATAGATAAATCTGTATTCTATAGTGGTATATATACCGTATGTGTGAATTGTGGTAAAATTGGAAATTTACAGAGATTTTGTGAAGTTATGGAATCTGTTCACATAACTTTGCGAAGTTATGGAATCTGTTCACAAAATATATTAGTACATGAATGTAGATACATTATATGTGAAACATATGTATGTTACTTTATATTACACACAAAGAAAACAAATTTGGAATTGATCATTTAGCAGAGAAGCTTAAATAGTATTTAATATTCTGCATATTTGTTTGTTAACACGCCTAGTTCATGGCATTTGGCGGTCATTCTCTAATTCAAACATGATTGCACAGACTTTCAAGAAATTTGTCAACTTAAAGGCAGCTTTAAGATCCTGTGCATTTTCTTACACAATATGTTTTTGTGAGAGCCCACTAAAGAGTTTGTGAAGAATGATTGTCAAGAGCGAAGAATGATTGTCAAGAGCGTTGACCGGTTCTGAGAAAGACTGCAGAATGCTACCCCGGTTACGCCACAGTATTATTATCATATAAACCGTTTATGAGAATAATGAATGGGATATATATATATATATATATATATATATTATACAATATCATTTTTCTACTGGATTATGTCAATGTAAAAAGTAATTGTGCAGAACATGCAAATATCCAGAATCATTACCTTGAATTCATGCAAACAAATCTTGATTAATAAGTTGTTAATACTACTACAGAGACTGTAAATTCTCTACAATTATGCATTATTTCTATAATAAATATTTGGAATATATTCAGATTAAACATTTGTGGTGGACAAGTCTTGTCTTTTTATTTACCACAATAAATCATATGTATCTACCTATTATTGCTTAGTCCTCCAAGACAAAGCAGTCATTCGAAACAAAAAATCACAGATGTGCATACCCCCCAACACCCCGCTATACCTGTCACGCTCACACAACGCCAGCATGTAAACTTCCTCTCTTCTTTTCGCGGTCATTCGTTAAGGAGTGCAGATAAGTCACTAGCGCTGAATTTGGGGTTTTTTGCTCCTCGCAGCGTTTTTGGTGCATTCTTTCTGTCATTATCCAGTTCCAATTTGTTTTGATACATTTTGGTTCGGTTTTTTAACCCTCAATCACTTTAGTCTTGGCAAGAATTTAGTGTTCATTTTGCCGAGCGTACTTCCCTTTTTGAGTTCGGTCCCGGGCACAGTGTTTTGTGTTCCGGGGCTTTTTCACTGTGTGTGTTAAACTTGAATGTTACGGGATTTCTTTGTGCATACCTCGTGTGTTGTTTACGTGTGTGTATACGGTGCGGCTCTTTTGTATTAGAGCTCGCTGTGTGTTAAGTTCTTTGTTGACGCTACATATGCGTTTTTCTCTTTCGTAGTTGTTTGCTACGTTAGGGTTGTTTTGTTACGAGTTTGTCGTGTGTTTATAAACGACGCTTTGTTTCGTTCGAGTTTGTCGTGTGTTTATAAACGACGCTGTTGTTTTGTTCGAGTTTGTCGTGTGTTTATAAACGACGCAGTTTGTTTGTGATTGACGCTGGTTGCTCGTCGATTTTGTTTTTAGTAACTGTGGTTACTTTGTTTTATTGTGTTTTGCTTTCGTTCGAAAGTTTGTTTTGTCTCATCCACAGATTTTCCAATGGACAAGGCGTCTGGTTTTGGAGTGGATTCACTTCCCCCAGTTACGGCTGTTGTCACCACCTCACTAGCGAGTGGGTTTGGTGTGGCAGGAGGGGGGAGGTAAGGGCGTCTCGAGTACAGGCTCGAGACAGGTTGCTCCCCGCACCGGGTATTTTATGCCTGGTGTGTCTGGAGTTTTGCCCTGTAGTAAGTTACCGACGGATACCGCGTCCGGGCCAGCCAGCGGGCTGTGCTCCGGCGCCAGTATGTCGAGGTCTAAGATTCATTGACACTGAATAAAGAGACTCCTACCAGCGGCTCTCCCCCTCGTGGGTTAGCATGACTTGTAGAGGCCCCGGGCTTCACGGCCCCTGTGCTCTGTTGCGAGACAACAGCCGTGCGAAGCACGAGCCATGCATTCAAGCATGAAGTCGACCCGGATTGCGTTCACATATGAGGTGCCTGTAATCACCCCAGTGACACGCCACGGTCTGAGCTCGCTGAGGCTTCTCACGAAGTTTGACGCTCGAGCAGCTCGCTGAAGCTTCTCAAGAAGCATTCACGCGAGCAGGCCCCAGTCACACTGACCAAAGGGTTTCGCTGAAGCTTCGCACGAAGTGTTGAAGCGAACAGACCCCGGTCACACCGAGCAAGGTGTTTCACCTAAGCTTCTCTCGAGGCATTGCTGTGTGAGGGTCCCGGTTACACTATACCGTAGGGGTTTCGCTCATGTTTCTATGGAATCAGTGAGGCGTGATGACCCAGGTCAACTGACCCTAGAGCCGAGCTTGACAAAGCTAACACGGCCGAGATGCCTCCTTTGTTAGGGGTTGTCGCTCAAGTTTCTTTAGAAGCAGTGAAGCGAGACGTATTGCCGAGCTTATGAAAGCTAGCAAGACCAGGAAGCCTTCCCTTCGTCCCCCGTTGTAGCGGGTAAGAGGCAGAAGGGTCCGAGCGCCCAGGCTTTGTCTGGGTTGGTGGGCTATTGTCTAGGCAGGTGCACAAATTGGCGAAAAATTTGTCACCCGGCACGCTTGTGGTTCGGTGCCTACCGTAACCCGTGCCCCGGCTGGTGTTGTTCGACGGAGCCGTGCTTTTTGTCCTCGGATTCGGATTATTTTTCCGGATTCTTGGGTGTCCCTCCTGTGGCGTTGATTTTGTCTCCCCATACAGTCGGCTTTTCGTTAGGCTTTGTGTCTACGGCGCCCGCTTCTCTCGGTGCGTCTCCGGGAGAGGAGTCGTTTGACTCACTGGTTTTCTGGCCTCAGCTTTAGGCTGTTGGTGTGGCTGGGACTCTGTCGCCAAGGTCTCGCTCACGTTTCTATAGAAGCAGTAAAGCGTGACGGTTCGAGTCAGTTTGGCCGTGGAGCTATGCTTGAGAAAGCTAGCTAGGCCGAGAAGTCCCCTTCGTCCCCCGTTGCTACGGGTAAGAAGCGGAAGAGTTCGAGCGTCCATGCTTTGGCTGGTTCGCGGGCTCAGAAGGCAAGAAATCGACGCCGGTGTCGTCTTTGTCGAGTTCTGCGCAGGCAGAGCTCAGGGCTCTCATGTTGCAGTTGTTCCGTCAGCTGGGCGCCCCATCTGTATCGGCGGGTGAACGAACTTTGATGTCGAATTTGTCACCCGGCACGGTATCGGGTGCGGTTTTTCCGTCCCCCGTGCTCCGGCTAGTGGTGTAGCGGAGCCTGTCATTTGTCTTCGGGTTCAAATTATTTTTCTGAATTGTCGAGTACCGCTATTCTGACTTCAGAATCTTTGCCTCTTACAGTCGGCGCTCGGTTAGACTTTGTTTCTCCGGCGCCCGTTTCTCTCGGCGCTCTGCTGGGTGAGGGGTTGTTTACCTCAGTGGGGTTTTATTCCCTCAGCCGTATGATTTGGTCATGCTTGATTGTCAGTGTGACTGGGACTCGGCCTCCGTTGTCTCGGAGGGTTCGCAGCTGGCCTCGGGCCCGAGTCGTTTTTCGGGTCTGGGCTCTGACGCGAGGGTTTTGTTAGAGACGTATCTTTGTGTTACTTTTCTCGCCCCAGTGCTGGTGGTAGTGTTCCGTTTTCGCTGTTTCGACAGCGTTCTTCTCCCGATTCTATACCTCTTTTGACGAATTTATTTTCTCGTGCAGGGCGGACTTTTTGCGTGATATCCCATCTTTTTGTGAGGGTATTGTCACGTACGGCTGATCTGTTCCTTTGTGGGGACATTAGTTTGAGGCTTTGTTTCGTTTTTGAACGATCGCCTGGTGGTTGGAAGGGATGGTACCCAGCTCGTGGTTTGTTAAGCCTCCTCTTTTAGCAGAGGTAATTAGTGCGGAGGTGGTTTTTGGGCCCCTCTCGGTGTGTCGTTTTCGTATCATGTTCACCGCCCGTAAAGCTAAAGCTGAAGCTCTAGTATAGGGCCGTGAAGCTCGTTTCACCACCCGTTTTTTACGGGTGAGAAGCGGAGGGGCTCGAGGCCCTATTCACACCGGCCGTAAAGTTGGGTTATGGATAGTGAGGCCGTGTAGCTCACTTCGCCGCCTGTATCTACGAGTGAGAGGCGACAGAGCTTGTTGCCCTGTTCACACCGCCTGTTTAGCTTAAGTTTAAACTCTAGTTCGGCCGTGTAGCTCGCTTCGTCTCCGGTATTGGGGGTAAGAAGCGGAAGAGCTCGTCCACCCGGTTTCGGCTGGGGCTGGAGCTAAGTTTGTGCTGTTGAGCGCGGAGTTGTTCCGGCTTTTCACGACCAACTTTGTCGAGAGGGGCCCTGTTTTTTCTCTAGCGGAATGCATGTAATCGCCGCCGTGAAATGAAAGTGTTCAGGCTCGCTTTGACTTTCCGTGATCTGGAGCTGACGCTCTAGCACGGCCGCGAAGTTCGCTTCGTCCCCCGCTTTTGGAGGGAGAGGCGGTGGAGTTCGCGGCCATGGTTACGTTGCCCAGTAGCTAGAGCTAAGGCTCTGGCAGGGCCGTGGAGTTTGTTACGTCCCCCGTTTTTAGGGGTAAGGAACGTAAGGGCTCGTCCGGCAAGTTTCGGCTGGGACAGGAGCTAAGAAGGCGAAGTCGAAATTCTCGCCGATGTCTGCCTTTTCTGCCTCCGCTCAGGCTGAGCTTCGGGGCGTTTTGACAAACGACTACTGTTCCGCCGAGTTCGGACTGTGTCCATCCCCCATGAGTGGCAGTTTATTTAGGGCTGTTGCCGGGGATATAATTCTGTTACAAGCCGTGCTGTCTTGTCCGGACCGGCCAGCTTCGTAGGAGACGCGGGCTGTGCGTAGTTGTTTACAGCAATTCGTGTCGTCGGGGGCGAAATTGACCCTGGTTTCACAACCATCATTGGGTTCGCGAGTGACCCCGTTTTCTCAAGCGAGGTGTTTCTATTCGCTAAGTCTTTCGTTGGAGTGGGGAGGCGATACTGCTCCGTTCCCTCCGGCTGAGGAGGCGGAGTGGTGGTTTGGCGGCCAGGGTTTAGCGTCGAACGTTTCAGTCGGCCGTTTCTGTTTCCGCTCAGGCGGCTTTGAGTTTTTTTGGGGGGTTTGATATTTCTTTCGCTCGGACTACTGGGGCTTCCAGTTGTTCCGGCAGACGCCAATATTTTTGGCATCAAATTTATCACCCCGTTCGGGCGAGGGCTTGGTGCCTATTTCTGCCCGTGCGCCGGCTGGCTTTGGGCCGGACTCGGTCGCACCGTACTCGTTGTCAGTTGTATTCGCTGAGTTTGCGAGTGTGTCTGCTGTGGCGTGTAAGTTGTCTCCATGTTTATGGGAGTTGTTAGTTGGGTTACTGAAGTTTCAGTAAACCTGGCGGCGGGCTTCGCGGTTTTTCAGGCGGAGGTTTACTCCTTTTTTCTTGCCCGTGCTTTGGACGGCTTTTGAGTCGGCCCCGGTCATATGCCTGACCCAGTTTCGGGTTTGATTTATGAGTCTCGGGTGTTACTTCTCCGGCATCCGTTAGACCTTTTAGGCCCAGATTGCCTGTTGCTGTGTTGGCTTGCCACCTTGTGCCGTCGGCTCTTGTTTGGGGTTAAGCCTCCGGCTGTTTATTTAGTGCTCCTCTGGGGGCAGCTACTATCGGCGCCTTGCCCCGTTTTGGGAGGTTGGTGCCCTCGGTCCGTCAGTCTGACTTGGACTCTGTCTGACGGTTTTCTTATGTGTTTCGGGTTCTCTGTTGAGTTGCCTCCGTGACAGAGGGCCCCCGGTCACGGGGTGGTTTCTACCACAAAGTGTTGCAGCTTGGTGCGGTGTAGCATGATAGTGATGATCGGGCTGGTTCTGTAGCTTAAACTCTACAGCCTTTTAAGGTGTTTGGGCAGGCTTCGTCACCCGACGTTTCGGTATAGGGTAGGAAGCGTTTGTTTTCGGATTGTGTGTCTCCGATTTTGGCCTCATCTGAGAAGGCCACCGGCCGCCCAGGTGGCTGGTGGGGGCTTTGCCCCTGCCCCCGGGGTATCTTGGTTGGACTCGGTTACACTTTCTGGTGTTTCTGGTTCTCGGTCTGTTTCGGGATCCGTTTTGCTAAGCTCGGCTTCTGTGAAGCTCTGTGCTGTTGTTAGTCTTTTGCGGGGTCTTTGCCTGTTGGTGGCTAGACTCCCACTGTCCTTTTCCCTTGCTACTCCTCTGTGAGAGGAGTCGGTAGGTGGATCAGTTTTCTCCTTACCCCTCTGGGGTTTTTGGTTTTTGCCTTGATAGCGTTCTGCTTTTTCTTATCAGGCGGGAGCCCGTCTCACCTGTCTCGTGGGAATCTATCTTTGGATGGATTGTGGAGGCGGTTCAGACTGCGGGTCCCGAGGCCCTCTCGGAGGGTGTGCGTCCTCGTGCGCATGATGCCAGGGGTCTTGGTACCTCCTGGGCTTTGTTTTGGGGTTGCCCTTCATGATATTATGAAGGCTGCCTTTTGGTTGTCGCCGAATACGTTCATCGCATGCTATCTTTAGGATGTGCCGGCGAGTGAGGAGCGTTTTGCTACGGCATCGTTGTTGGTGGCTTCGTCTTCGTTGGTTCCCCGCTAACCTTTTTTGTTTGGGACATGCCTCCCGCTTGCATCTGTGTTGGTCTAAGCAATAATAGGTAGATACATATGATTTATTGTGGTAAATTAGTTAAATCAGAACTGATTTTATTATTTACTATATAAATCTATGTATCTACCTATGTCCCTCCCTCCGGCCCCTCTCCTTGTTAGCAACATGTCCCTGTTCTGTATCTGGGACCGCTTTAAGAGAGGAAGTTTACATGCTGGCGTTGTGTGAGCGTGACAGGTATAGCGGGGTGTTGGGGGGTATGCACATCTGTGATTTTTTGTTTCGAATGACTGCTTTGTCTTGGAGGACTAAGCAATAATAGGTAGATACATAGATTTATATAGTAAATAATAAAATCAGTTCTGATTTAACTAGTTGTTGTTGTTGTTGTTGAAAAATGACGGAGTGATTGTGTTATAGATGGGTGATTGAGTAATGGATGGAGTGATTGTATAATTGATAATCATTAGGACCACTACTCATAATTGAGAAAAGGGTCATTATTCATAAGGGTCAATATATACATAAGCACCGCTCTCATAATCGAAGAAGGCGGTCCCTTTTCTTAATACGAGAAAAGGGTAGCTATTCATAATACGAGAAGATTGAAGATGAATAGCGGCCCTCATTTCGTAGTATGAAAAGAGGTCCTGGTGACCCCAAAATAAAATTTGAAGAACGCCCCTTTTTCATGTTTATGAATAGCCACCCCCATTTTGTATTATGAATAGCGGTCCTCGATGTGAATTATGAGTGGTCCTGATGAATAACGATCTTTGTGCCTTTATGAATTATGATTAGTGACCCCCTTTCCGTGTTATGAATAGCGGTCCTTATGACTAGCGAGGTTACCCCAATCTTCCTAGGATGCGCGGCGGCAAAGTCCCTAATCACTTTTTGCTGGTCCACTCCCCATCAAAAAAGAAATGTGGAAAAGGAGATAGGAAAGGGTACAGCAGGAAAAAGGGGACATAAAAGATGATAGATACGTCCCCTCCATTAATCTATTGCATTAAATCCATCGACTGCCAAGACCAGTGGTCTCAATTAACTTTTTGATTGCCTTCTTTGCCTCTTTGCATGGTCACATTTGCCACAGGTGCAATTTTGGACAAATAGTTGATAGGCACCAAGAAATGGGAGGATTGCTTTGTGCAACACAATAGCTTTGCAAAATTACCCATTTCAGGTCTTGATTATCCCCATAAAACCTCCTAATAACACTGGTATAGATTATTCTTGCACTTGAATTTGTTCAATAACCTTTAAACATTTGGTATACAAGTATCTATCCTATGATAAATACAATGTGGCAAGAGGAGATTATTTATGTCTTTATTTACCACGGGCAGTCACTGTTCTTGATAGCCTGTACTCTACCTCATCTCTTCGTTTTCTGTCACCTTCTATCTCCCTCGCATCCTTTCTTTTCTACTCCATGCGACTCCTCTCTCTCTCTCTCTCTCATCTGTTCTTGTCTCTGTTTCTTCCTCATACTCCATTTCTGGGAGAGAAGGGGTGAATGTTCAGAGCACTTTTATTTCATCTATTTCATGCATTCTGTGCATTGTCGAGATTCATTTTTTAATGCTAGTTTTCAAATAGACATCAGTTTTGTTATTATTATTTTTATTTTTGTATTTTCTTTGAATCCTTGAATGTATGTATATATTGTTTATGTTGCTTATATATGTACATTATATGTCACTCGCCAGTGGAGGACGAATTTTTGTATTTTTTTTAGACAATAAATTATCTTGAATCTTGATAATGAATCATTTGCACTATCACTCCATCATAAACTCAGTCACTCTATCAATCGCTAATTACTCAGAGGCTCACTTAAATTTCTTGAGACCAAATTCCCAAGGCATATACAAGCAAATACATATTCTCACAACAGAAGCAGCAGATATATTGCAATTCCATCATATAAAACTTATGCTTTATTTGAACTCCTGGAATACACACAAACATACAATAAAACAAATAATGCAGACAGTTTTCCACCAGTAGGGGTAAAAAAACATTTTTCCAAAGCTTTGCTCATATTTAGACATATTTACTCCCCAAAAAATTCTTCTATACAACTATCTCCACCCAAAAATACCATCATAAATTACATTTTTTAAACAATTTGTTTTCCTTCTAAAAATGTACAAGCTGCATGTACATGAAATTCTTGGCACACAGCACACACTTAATAGTGACCATCTACCACTCTTGATCATATCTTTCTGTTCCGAGTATATACCTTGTGTACACCTTTATCACAGATGAGTGAGAGATATCTATTTGACAATTTTTTTTAAAACAAATGAAATCTCCCTACCTTATGTAAAATAAATTAGCCAGTGATTTTGGACACATTTAGTCAGCACCATTGTTCCAAGAGGGAATGATAAAATTGAGAGTCTACAACGGAAAACGAGAAAGTATCTACAGCAATCTCAACGACAGAAAAATGATCAACGGTTTGCTAGAGCTATGTCAGACATTGGATGAGAATGCAAACAAACAATCATACACATATGGAAGTGCTGTGGTACTGTTAACACATGCACTTTCAAGTCATAGAAACTGTTAGGAATTGTAAACCGTAAATTTTTGTAAATCACAAGAATTTGGTGTGTCAGTTGTGATTCCGGTATCTTGCAGAACAAAATTCTGCAAGACTTCCCAGTATGCTAAAAGAGCTACCCGGTACACATTGAGATATAACAGGTTGATAATAATAACACTGTAAAGCATTTTAAGCAATTAGTTGGAACTGAAAAGGTGGGGTTCAACTAAATTTGTAATCATATGTAACAAATATTGGTGCTGCCATCAAACCAATGCGTATCACAGGTGCTGTTGAAATACAAGATCTCATTTATGTAATTTCCCAGGATTGCTTACCACTTTAATTAACCATTAAATATTGCATTTAGTTCAACACCATCTAAATACCTGGTTGCCTATAGACTTTCAAGGGTGTAGGTAGTTTCTTCAACTACCATTAACGAGTAAAGATGGACATTATACAGTCAAACCTGTCTAGTAAGGCCACTTTTCCGTTTCCCTTGGCCTTAAAAGACAGATGTTTACTGTACTTGTATTATTGTTGATATTAAGTTTACTTGTAAGTGTAAACACCTTTAAGAATCATTATAGCAGGATTAAAGACAACAGATATTCTGACAATTAAAGACTGAAGTCACAAACAAGTTCACTGCCCTGCCGAAGTAGAGGGCGTGCTTTAATACAAGATAACTGTGGAACTTGTAAAAATACATGATGTGCATTAACATCATATTCACATCTAAATGTATATGCAAACAATCTTGAGAACTTGGAATCACAAACAGCCCATTTTCTTGGGGGATTTTGATGTAATTTCTTCTTCTTCAGAGAACAGAGCTTAACTTGCATCATCAGCTAATAGTCACACAACAGCTACTTGTATAAATCAAATTTCACCTTCTGTTTGAGTCAAGTTTTGTTAATTTGTCACAAACTTCATCCCAAGATTGTCTAATGGTCTACACTACAAAGCCATTTACCAGTATACAGTGAGTGTAAGTGCTAACATATAAAGTGAAGTGATCCTTGCCGGAAAGCAGCACTAGAGGGCAGCAGTAGAACAGATCATTTGCTCTACTACGACACCAAGACATCGACACACACTGTGATTGTAAGTAAGAAAACGACAATGAATGTTGCAAGATGGACAATCGTTTATCATCAAGATTGATTACAAATCCTGAAATATCTTTCACACTGTGACATCATCATGTAGTAATGCTGACAAGACTTCGTATTTCCACACAAAACTGAACAGCACGATCGATACTATTTAATTTGCATCTCGAGACAAAGTGATGAAACAGTCTCATCTTCCAGTGCGCTCACCTATACATACTGGATATGATGCCATTTCAATCTGAATATTTTTGTTAAATTAGAACAAGAACACTTCAGAAAGATGCGTTTCCCTTATTAAGAAAAAAAATGTCTGAAATATGTTTATAAACACCTTGTGTACTGTACATCTTCACTACTTTGACAAAAGTTGATAACTGAGCTGTTATTTAAAGTCGATAACGCGATCACGAGCTGTTTTGCATACATAATGAGCCCTGTGACCTTTGACCTTTGACCTCGTGACCCCAAAATCTAATCAGTTCATTGGCTCTGCAAGATTCATACATGACCAAAGTTTGGAAGGAATCCATCAACTGGTTCTTCAGATAACGCGATCACGAGAACGGGACGTACGGACGACGGACAACCCGAAAACATAATGCCTCCGGATACTTCGTAACGGAGGCATAAAAAGCCTAGTTGTATACCGGTATGTTAATAGTTATCTTAAACTGATCTAAAGCATATGGTGGAATGTTAGTTAATCACAAAAATGACAGCACAAAATAAATACTATGTTGACCATTAATTGATGATTAAATCAAAAGAAGGATCATTTTATGACACTATACTACAAGAAACCTCTAAACTTTCTTGGTCAACAAATTCTACTAATTCATATCAAGAAAATATTGATAAATCATAATGTGCTATAAATATTTAAAGAAAGAAAAAATCTTTGTAGATATTTCATACCCAGCATGCACACATGTATTCCCCGACAAAAACAAGTAAAGGAGAGAAAGAATACAGAAAGATCAAATTGATTCAAGAGTCTGCTTGCTTTTGCTTGATATAAAAAACTTTTCAAAAATTTACAAAGAGTCAATCTTCAATTCACAAAAAAATATTAAATTTCAGTAACTAAGTTCATCAGAATACCATTTACGTCTTTACAAAAAGAAAATATGTTCAAATATCAATAGTATCTACATGTTAGAACCACAAACAGATGGCGGCCATGTTGCACAAATTCGCTTCAAAAATCAAGATCAAACGCAAACTCCAAAATGATAGAATGAGCCTCTCTAGTCAGATATTACTCACGATTAAAATTCAAGCAGTAGCGTTGACGCAATCAACAGGTTTGGTCCTTGTTTAAAAATAATTTTCAACATTCTTGTATGTACAGTCAGTTACAAGTGCCACTTCAAAATGTCAGACATACTTCTTTTTACTCATTTTATTTTGAGGAAAGACTATAGAGCTATTGGTCGAGACTGAACTGATCATGGTCGGTATTGTCTGTTAAAAGCCAGAAAGACGTTACCTCTGTGTTAAAGTATAGAAAGCTGACGCCGTTCTGGCTCTCCACGATGATAGGAGTTCTGTGCAGATTCGCGCTGGGTTCAAAGTCTTCTTCGTGACCTACTGATACCTAGGTATCAAATATAGGACTGGAGCCCGTCTTACAAAGAGTTGTGACTTGTGATTGATCCAAATCAATCGCAAGTTTGCAGTCTCCAATCTCTTATGTACATAGTTGCGATTGATATCAATCGCAAATAAGTTGAGATTGATATAAACTCTTTGTAAGACGGGGCCCTGGTTTGGTTTTAATATCTGTCATTTCTCTCATTTCGACTGTTGCGATCCAGCACTAGTCCAGATTCCAGAATTATCAAGAAAGGACACACAAGCTTATCTATTTTCGGTGGTAAATTGCATCATTTCATTCCTTTCAATGCAGATACTGGCCTTATGGGCAAGAAATTCACTGAAGAATCGATAACATAAATATACATGTGAATAATTCTACCATGCATCTCTAATTACTTGATGCGCTGAAAATCTAATTCACCTGTCTCATGAGGCCCTTGAAAAAAAAGGTAATAAAGGAGTACCGTAGGCATATAGTTGTGAGATACATTGTTGTGTAGAGAAAGATAATGATTTTTAAACAAAAGGAATAAAACATTATTAATCCAAGCATAGAAAGAGAGTCAAAAATTGTACCAAGATAAATGTGATATGAAATGCTTAATTCCGAGCTTGAATATCAAAATGAGCAATACCCATGTCAGTGGCACTAACACGAAACTGATCACACCACTTCCTATAGAACAATATCAGGTGACAAACTATACATCATATGACTTGACAAAGAATAATCTAGGGTGGTTGTAAAGGTACACGGTGTTCCATAAAAAAAGTATAGATTTACTAACAAGAGGAACATGTGCAACACTTGAAAGAGACTGAACTCGAAGCATTCTTTACAGATGAAATGCCACCACTATGACCGTTGATGATTGATGAAAAGGTCATGTGATGATGAGAAAGTCAGGTGACAAGGAAGTGCATCAGGTGATGTTGGAAAATGGCGGCACCGATGATTAAAAGGTCTTGGTGAACAGTGCCAATGGAATGAACGGCTTTCTCTGTGTAAAGAGTTTTATCAAAAGAGCGTCAATCTGAACCTTACATCAGATTGACGTGAGGATCAGTCCGACTCTGACGAGTCTTCCTCCACTTCTTCCTCCTCCTCTTCTTCTTCCTCCTCTTCTTCCTCCTCCTCCTCCTCTTCCTCCTCCGAATCTGATTCTTCCGAGCTGCTGTCGTTGTCGTTGGCGTTCTGTGTGTTCTCTCCGTCCTCCTCTTCCTCCTCCTCTTCATCGTCATCGTCGTCATCCTCCTCTTCCTCGTCGTTGTCATCATCATCAGTCTCCTCCTCCTCCTCCGATTCAGAATCCGACTCTTCCTCCTCTTCGTCATCTGATTCCTCACTGCTGACTTCTTCCACCTTCACAACCTTCTTTGTTGGAGCAGCCTATACAGAGAAAAGGAGGTACATCAAATCAAATGAATATTCATCATTTCTAAAGTGCTCACCACAACAATAGCAAATTCTCTCTTTTACTTTCTACTCTCCTTTCCCCTCTGTTTTATTCATATTGAATTCAATCTCTGTAGGTCTGGTAAACAATGTTACTTCTTTATTGTACAGGGAACTCCACTTACAAGCTTATATTAAGCTTCTTTTGGGTTCCCTAACCATTTTAAACTTTGTATTTATGCTTTGAATATGTCCTTTGAACATTATTTGTATTTCTGAATGTTTTTTTTTTCTTTCAATGGTTGAACCAATAAATGAAATGAATGTTCCACAGCATAACTTCCTGACACATAAAAACACAAATTGTGATAATTGTAAATGCAAACGAAGATGGAAAATTTGCAATCAATATTCTATTGCATCTTGCACACAAGCATACTATTATGCAACTTGAAAAAATGAGAAAGTCAAGACTCTTGACAATCCTGTTCCTATCGACATTATACAAATCTCTCAGAAAATCAAAGTGACTGCACTAATTTGAAGTACAAATTATGTAAATCCGCACATAAAACAGATGATTATAACATGAAATCCAATCTCTCTGACTTACCCTTGGTGTTTTCTTGAGAATTTTCTGTCTCATGGCCGGCTTGGTTTCCATCTCAATAAACCTGGCTCGGTCGTCTTCACTCAGGGTCTGTCAATGTAAGAGGTAAGTCAATGATTGCAAAGTAAACCATGCATGGAGATAAAGGAAAGTTCCCAGGGGGGTGTTTCATAAAGCCGTTCGTAAAGTTACGCATGACTTTACAAACGACTTATATATGAAAAGCCAAATGAGATGCTCAATCATTTTTTAACTGGATCAACTAAAGTTGAAGTTGAACTGTGCAGATGTAGATTAACATTCTTATTATAACAAACATTTTTGATACAAAGTATATTTTTTGGCATAATTTAATTGAGGTTATTGGAAATATAGTCACACTATGTGAAAACATCAGGAAAAACTTTTGGCATCCTATCTGGAACTTCATATTCGAGTCGTTCTTAAAGTCATGCGTAACTTTACGAACAGCTTTATGAAACACCCCCTCCCTGGGCATGTAGTAGAAACCGTATTCATTTAATATGAACCAGATTTATAGTACTGTAAATGACAGCCAATAGGAAGTCAACAAGATCCCTGAAATTCTTCCCTAAGATAATTCAGCAATTTCAAAATTCAAGTCGATTTGGAGCATTTTAAACTTCATTTGTGAAGTCAATATCAAGTTCAGTTCAAGTCTTCAAGACAATGTCTTGTTGTTAAGAACTCTGTTATATTTTTTCTTTAAATCATTATGATACATTCCCAAAAATTAACCCCTCCCATTTCTGTTCTCCCCTCTATAAGTATTATACACTGCATAATAATCATCATGACCATCGTAAACTGGTTATTGGTTATAGTCCTTGGGGGTAATAGTCCTTATGGCAACTACCATATGTGGGTGGTTATCGCAAAGATGAATTTTATCTTGTATTTGGACTTGTGGGCTAGGTAGTGGAAAAGGGAGATGGGAGCTCAGAGTATTGTGCTCCTTAAAATCTCAACAACAAAATAAAAAAATTGATGAAAAAAGGGCAATAGTTACAAATACAAAATTATGTTAAAAGGCGGCAAAACAATTCCTGATCATGATAGTTTGACCTAAAAAGAGTTTGCATTATCAACATGGAGGGGGTTGTCACAGGATAGTTAGTCCATAGCGCTTACCTTCTTGTACTTCTCCAGAAGTTTCTTGTATTCCTTGATGGCCTTCTCCTTCTTCGCCTCATACTTCTTCTTCTCCATCGCACTGATGGTCTTCCATCTCTTGGCAACCTCCTTGAACCTCTCCTTCTGATCGACGTTCTTCAACTCCGGCGTCTTCAGCATAGCGCACGAGAAGTATCGGTACGCGCTCCTGTAAATACAAAGACAAGGCAAATTAGGGTTTGATCGGTAATTTGCATAGTCCCCTATGGCTAATTGGAAATGCAAATTTTAAAATACTGTATCTGGAATAACTTGCCATTTGAAGTCACAAAATCACCATGTAAATATCTTTAAATCAAAACTGAAAACACATCTTTTTAATTAACTGTAAATCTAAGCATATCAGGAGCTCTTGTAGCGCAGTAGAATATATACTTAATGTTGGATAGTTTCTGCGCTCTATAAATGTATTATTATTATTATTATTATTATTCTTAGTAACTTCTTGGGATATTTTTATGAAAAGTATATGAATGCTTTCCTGTACACGTTGACAAGGCAAACGTGGGTTTTATCAATGATTTACGGAGAGTCTCATATGGCTAATCAGCAATGCAAATTCTGAATATGAAACTCTTCTAATTGGTAACTTTTTGAAAAATCTCCGAAAAGTATGTGCTCCTGTAAAACCAAAAAGTAAACAGGAAAATTTGCTTTTTTAGTAATTGATTAGCAAAAAATATTTCATAATTTTGAATGTTACACTCCAAAAGATAAACTCTTGCTAAAATATGAATGAATGCGTTCAGTCCAACTTACTCAAAGGGCTTCTTTGGTGCATTCAACCATAGTTGTCGAAGTTTGTCATTTTGCTGTTAAAAAGAAAGAAAAGAAAACATAAGAAAACATTCCCTATCCTTTCTTATGTGTGATCCTGTATCACTCCTTTAGAAAATGCATGATTTTCCTGTTTGTTTATCATGTTTATCAAGTCCAATATTTACTTTGAGATATTTTAAAATTGTTATTGAAAATTGTGCACATATTAAAGGCTTAGTCCCATGCAGACCTGCCAACCTCTGGAGTTCAAACACTGTATTCTTTAATCCCAAAAGTTGTATTTTACTGACAAAACTTGTATTCTTAAAAATAAACACAGACTGTTACGCGGATCAATGTCTCTTACAGTTCCAACATACAGGAAGAATTTTTTTTATGGATCATTGGTTGAATATGCATGATTTTGTCACGACTGGTGTGTTCGATGAACCAATGAACATCCCCAAATTGCTGATGTGAGATGCTTTATAAGACAGAATGGGCATTTTGCCATTGAAAATGGCACACACACACACACAAAATACCAACAAAAACAAAAAAACAAAAAAAAATATAATTTTTTTTAAAATCATATTTTATTGAGGAAAATCGTACTGTCGTATTTGCTTCTAAAAATCGTACTAACTACGACTAAATCGTACTGGTTGGCAGGTCTGCCCATGTATGCCTTTTTTGTTTGTCATTTGGTTTTAAAAATTAATTTGCAAAGAGCCTCACAATTCTGAATGTTAAACTCAAGTTTGCAGAGTCCCATACATACTTCAGAACAGATCAAAACCTCACTGCCCACATATACTTTTGTTGAGCATTGATTGCCTAGTCCCACACATACCTCGATCTGTTTGTTGAGTGTTGTTGATTGCTTGATCCAGGTTGACTTCATACCCTTGTCTAGTGTATCCCACTGGGCCCTCAGCTGAGCAAGAGCTTTCGTCTTAGACATCTGCAAGAGTAAAGAAAAAGTAATGACAATAAGACAATGACAATGACCCTTAACTACATTCAGTGCATGGATTTTTAAAAGTTATTTCTTAAACGCCTTTACTTTTAGTCATAAACAAGAAATCTAGAATACCAAACAAATGTTTAAATAGTAAATTTACAAATAAATATATGGAAATTTAACAAGGAAAGAGAATGCTGTCTGCTTGATTCTCAAGAAACTGCACTACATGACTTCACTAATATTCCACATCAGTCCTATGTTGTAGTGGTAAAGCAATGGTCTCGTAACCGGGAGGTGTCAGGTTTGAAACCAAGTCGATGTGCTAGTGCCCTTTTATAAGGCAATAATCCTCATTACCAAGTCCCTTGAAGAGGTCTTAAAGCCATCGGTTTCCCTGGCTGCTTACTTACAAGCATGCAATGCTCCTCTTAGCAGTCAGGTAAACTAAACAAACGCACAAACTTACTTCTTTGATGTAGGTTGGTAGTTTATCAGCGATCCACAAGTCTTTCCCCGTCGTCTTGCCATTCAGGGGCAGCTCAAACTTCAAAGCACTGTCAGTGTCATAAGAAAACAAATTCTGAGAGTGTTGACAGAGATGCCTTAGTTCATATACAGGCAAAGATCAATTATGGAGCTTTACCATACTGTTTCATGAGGAGGATTACCATTTTAGCAAAGAAACATGTACGTGAATAATCTGTTTGCTTTTGCTAGTGAGGAATATAAAGAAATTGAATATAAGTGGGGGAAAATATATAAATTTGCAAACCCGAAAACTGTAAATTGCTATAGTGGTCCAGATTTGAAAAAGACTTGTGCTACAAAAATCATGACTTTTAATTTTTGGGGAAGCACAAAAGTTTTTATCTCAATGATTCAAATTTCTATCTGGACTTAACCCCCTTTGAAATAAAGGTTTGCATGAAGCTTTATTCATAGTCTGGTAAGAGCATGAGCTTCTATACATTAATACAGAGTGAATGCTCTTCAGACTTCCGGCTCTAAACAGATGATATAATACATTCAATCAATGGCTAATGTTGGCATTTGTAATATATCAGGAAAATCAGAATAAAATCGGGAAGAAAAAAAAAAAAAAAAAAAATTGGAAAAAATCAACAACAAAAATCAGGTTTTTATCAGGCCTGAATATATAGAGTGAGACGCTACCTTGCAGGGATCTTGGATGCTTTCTCTGTTGCTGTCTTCTTAGAGCCAGGGATTCTACGGATGCTGTTCAGCTCTGCAATAATTTTCTCTTTTTCACCTGGTGGTAGTTTCTGAGAAGGACAAACAAGATGACAATCAAATTAAATAACCTGATGATATTACAAGGTAGAGGTCAGGATTTTTTAAAGCAACAAATACAAACATGAAAATGAGAATGCTACCTATTATTTGTGGTTAAAGATCCACTATATCTTTATAAAGTTAATTTGGGAATACCCAACTAATAGCAAAAATGGGTAATAATTAATTTGTTTCCACAATCATTGATGTCATGACTTCTTACTTACATTTAAAAAGAAAATATACACAGAAACCAACATTTAACAAGAAAAACCATTCTTACCTCTATGTATTTCTCAAGTTCTCGTTCATAATGCTCCTTCATCTGTGAATAAAGGGAACAAAATAGGATTTATTGTTTATTTATTTCAATGAATTCATGCTCACTTGTTACTTTTATATCGCATTTTGGACATGAAAGAATGCAATGTACCATTCATCAAAACCCAGAGAACTCAATAACTACTTGATTCTAGAAAATCTATATACATGATTGGATAACTCTTTAAAGCCTGTCTGTACTAGTTTGGCCAGGGGGATTAGACCTCCCTGCAAGGTCACTGACAGGTGGTTATGTCATCAAATCAGCTCTCAATTAACATAATAAATAGAGGATCATGGGGGACCAACAGGCACCGATTAGGCATTGTTTGCTATATAGAGGGCACTAGTAGCCACAAGTAGTGCAGTGGGGCTTTAAGCTAATCTACAAGGTCCAAGTGTCTGGGCTCTACACTAACAGGTGCCTGGGACACTTGGTTGCCATAAATCTAAGCCTGGACCCCCATTTTTCTAGATTTTAACATAGTGCTTATACAAACAGACTTAACAATTATGAATCCAGACCCCTTCAAACAAAAAAAAGCAAAAGTGGAGCCCTGCTTACATGAATACGATAGGCCTCTCCTACATATTGTGCCATTACTTTACATCCTATCCTATCTGAAGAACGAGATACAGATTAATACCTCAGTCACACTGCAAAATGTGTGACCGAGGTAATGTACATTGTTGTTGGTCTTGTTGGTGTGACAGGGGGGGGGGGGGGTATTGACAGCTCACTTACCCTAGCAGCCTTCATCTTGTACTCTGCCTTGCCCTTGTCGCTCAGTTGACTCCATCTCGTACTACACTGCAACATTTTCTCCTTGGGTGAGACGTCTTCCATTTGCTTGAGCATCTCAGAGCAGAATAAACTGTATGCAGTCCTGTGTAAAATGCAAAATAAAACTCTTCATTTAACTGTCCTTAAATACATGTGATATTCATGGTACAAGTGTTTGAAAAATAGAACACTACCCTTTTTGCGGTGTTGTGCTCTTATAGGAATGTCAGTGGACTACGGTTATCAATTGGTCACAGTTTACACCCCAAAGCATCATAAACTGTAGTGAGAGATACTCCATATCTGCCCACCTTTTCAAGGAGAGAATCTGTTATACACTGTTTTCATCATCATCATCACCATCATGATTTCAATTTTGTTACCGCCACACTTACAATACAATATGTTACATTCTCAAACTCTTTTTATAATCTACAACATTTACTTTGATTATATATATTAAATTAATATTTAGGAACCCAACTTCTCCTTTTCTATTTCCCTTTCAAGCCTGATTTGTGATTGATACATTTTTCCCATTCTAACGTAATAATCCTACCTTTTTTTAATGAGGAAATATTTTGTTTATGTTTTACACAGTTCATGCACTTTTTATTGTAAAATCATTTGTAATTCAGCTCTCGAGCTGCAATGATGATTATTGAATAAATACCATTATTATTATCATTATTATGATCATCATCATCATCATCATCACCACCACTATTATCATATTCGTATAAACAATATCATCAACATCATCATTACAAACACGCCCACACAATCACCTTCCTTATCACCACTACTACCATCATCAACAACAAGAATACATGATAAACACCACCATTTTCGCCAAGTCCTCTGTGTTGTTCATAGTAATGAATCAGGACTTCTACACAGATGTAAACAACAACAAAATGATTTCTTACATGGGCGGTTTTGATGGTCTCCCCTCCTGATGCTCTTTAATAAAATGCTCTTTCTTGGTGAGGAGAGGTTTCTGATTGGTAGGGACCTTGAAGGCTGGATGGTTCTCTATGAATGTTACCATTTTTTTCTGTTGAGTAAAAAATCATGAATTTACTAAGACCTTGAAGACAAGATGTTTTATTGTATTACTGTATAAAATAAGATTTTCATGTGCAGATAATTTCACAGCTCTAGGAAAACAGATTTGATATTTGCAATACATATTTGCACATGTATTGCCAGCTTGTTTTTTGTCAAATTTGTGACCCTACAACAGGCCTTAAATTTCGTCATTTTTAGGGCAAGGCCAGTTTGGCCTCATATTTTTAAGGGCACCTCATATTTTTAAGGGCACCAAGGCCAAAATATTTTTACAAAAAGGGCATCGAGGCCAAAATATTTTACAAAAAGGGCATCGAGTATGAGGCCAAAAAAATTGATTCTATTTTTGTTAGATGTCATGTGTATTTTATGAAACTTGTGCGGGATCAATTTACCATGACTTTTAGCACCAGCTTCTTCACAGAATGTATAGAGGTCTACGGTACATACAAACAAGGCGGCGGCCCGCAAGCCTTAGATTTAGCAGCCAGGAGCAAGGGGCAATTTGTTTTTTAAGTTGCCCCTTGCCCACGGGAATTTACCAGAGCAAGGGGCAATTTTCCAAAAACAGAGAG
Source organism: Strongylocentrotus droebachiensis (assembly GCA_035222895.1). NCBI lineage: Eukaryota > Metazoa > Echinodermata > Echinoidea > Camarodonta > Strongylocentrotidae > Strongylocentrotus > Strongylocentrotus droebachiensis. The sequence continues at coordinate 50,846 of JAVYIG010005845.1, forward strand.
GCCCCTTATCTAATCATAAGTTCAAAGAGAGTCTACAATGTTAATTTCATTAAATGTGAATAGAACGATCAATTTAATAACTTTTTAATCTTAACAATGTGAACAGGAAAGATTGATTAAGAACATCAAACTTGCACATTAAACAGTATTTTAAAGTAACTAAAAATATTGATGAGCAAATGAATAAATAAATTGTCAATTTCACAAACATCGAAAGTCAGAAGGACTTGGCAAGTTTACCGGGCCGGGCCGGGTATCCCAAATCGAAATCGCACCTCACACACAAACCTTCCGCCACACTCTCGGTAGTAGGAGCAAATTTGAAGAAATTATCTTTTTAACTGTTGTATAGAAAGGTCTAAATAGGGTCTAGGCCTAACTAATGAAATAAGATGTAAAAATGTCATTAGACATTCGACAGCAGAAAGTGACACGCTCAGCTCAGTTGCGTTCACGAAACCAAAATCATACCTCGCACACACACTCTCGCCACTTTTGGTGGGAAGCTGTCGGGCTGGAAGTTTGCCAGCGAAACCGATGCACCCTCGGAGATAGCGCGTAATTTTACCGGGACGCGAAACGTTCGTCTTGGGAAGCTGGCGGGGTAGCTTTTTGAAGCTAGGTCGGCTGGTGGCAAAATGAGAGTAACTACGATCGACAACATCGTAGGTGTTCTTAACTTATTAATAAGATAATTCTAAATTCTATTTGAGATAAAATAATAAACTAGACCTACAAACAAACCTCGACAGATCTCTAATGACCATTTGAATGCTTGTTTATTTCTCCATTTGACGATTTGTTTTCTTGTTCCTGGCCTTCGATTTGTACGTAAATTCTACGTACGTGCGTGCGTCAACAGCATGCATGTTATCAAGCGATCGCATGAACGTACGTACGTGCGCTAGCGCATTGCCTATATAATAACAAAGGGCGCATTTTCACGGCACTTGCGCCTTATTAAAGCACTAAATACGAAGCTAGAAGAGAGCTCGTGGGCGGCAAACTGTTCGTGATTCGTGTATTTTTACTGTTCTAATAATTTATGGGTGCATTTTCACGGAAAACACTTGCGCCTTGCCGTCTAGTTTTAGATGATTATGGGCGCAATTGGTGGTTTTATGAGCGCAAATTTCAAAAAAAGGGCACGTCCAGTTGGAAAAAAAAGGCACGACGGCCAGTTTGAAAAAAAGGGCACGGCCTTTTTGGCCGTGAATTTATCTTTTTTTGGGAGGGCACCACGGCCAGTCATAGGGGCATCGACGGCCTGGCCGTCGATGGCCGTCGATTAATTTAAGGCCTGCTACAATTCATAAAATTTGTGAAAATAATCAGTGATACAGTATTCCACATTTTCTAGTATTCTGTTGACAGCAAAGTGGATAAACGTAAATTACAATTTTAAAAAGAGAAACTGTTAAACTCAATCTACCATCTGTGAGAAATATTGATGCTCCAAGAGCAAAAAGGCATGTCTTTTTAAATTTTGATATCATTGAATCTCAAATCAACAAAAATACTTTTTAAGAAGACTCGAGTCAAATGAGCTGGAAAGTAAACAGAATAACCGAACTGATTGTTAGCAGAACATGTACAAGGAAAAGCTAGTCTAAAAAGCATCTCAAAAAAGGGAAAGCAAAACATATTTTCTATAAATGTGTCTTGCAGCCATGACAATAAGAGTCTAGTTGCAGCTGGGCTGAAGTGAAAATCACATTTAAAAAATTTATTATTGGAGATTTTTCTTTCCTGTACTCACGTCATAGTTTGGTTTCTCTGCAATGGAGGCAAGGATCCATTTCATCCTCTTGCGTTCTGATAATGGATTCCATTCCTGCCTCATCTTAGACTCGGCTTCTCCTTTGGTTATCTGTTTAGAATGAATGGGTACAGACAGAGTGATGTTAGAAGGACTATTCAGGACCAACAAAAAAGTCAATAATGGGCCCGTTGCATAAAACTTACCGTTGATGATAACTTTGCCGTCAATGGCAACTACCATGGTAACAGGGCTCAACAGCCAATCATAATCAAGGTTTCCATGGTAGTTACCATTGCTGGCAAAGTTACCATCAATGGTAAGTTTTGTGCAACGGGCCCTGGTCATTTGCTGTAGCCAGTGGCATTTTCAAACAGCATTACAGGCATTTTTATGATTCTGTTCTTACAATTTATGTCTGTCCTAATTATCAGGGGGCCCGTTTCCCAAAACCGTCCTAAGTATAACTTCCTGGACATCCCATTGGAACGTGTGTTATAGAATTAACACACATTTTTATTGGATATCCACGAACTTGCGACTGATGACAGTCTCAAGAAACTGGCCCCCAGGTGATACAGCTTATACCTATATATTGTTCTTGTGGTTGTTAAACAAATATAGGGTTGAATCGATTGATGAGAAGAAAAAATCTGCTCATACCTGTGGATTTTCAGTGAGCAGCTGTGCGTGTCTCTTCTCAGAGTAGAGCTTGTATGGGGTAGGGAGTGGAGGGGGCTTGGATGCCCCTCTGCATGCCTTCAACTGGGCTTTGTAGTCAGGATGGTCATCACTGAAAATATCAAAGCCAGAATACATCAGACAATCTTTACAAGAACTTGTGAGTCTTATACAATCACAGTCATTGTACCGTATCCGCAAGCTGACAAAAACTACTGCTATATCCGTATGATATAATCCATGATGATCACAAAACTGTCAATATTTATCTGTCAATATGTTATCAAGAATAAAACAGTTTAATCTTATTCATCATTCAAAGACTCTCCACTCTTTAACCTTGATTCAATGTGTCTTCCTAGCTGAAATAATTGTTATGCTTTGAAGCCTTTCATTAACTTGGCCTTGTGTCATTGATTATCAATAAAAAACAAAAAAGACATATTTTCACCCCAGCTTCCCGAAAGTGAAATAAATGTGTACATAAAAACTAAAGCTTAAACTGCAATAAACAATGAGATGTCTAAACAAATCTGCCTAAACAATAACTTCATGCTGATGATTTACTGTACTTCAAATATAATCAAAGGAACAACTTTTTGCCATTGATCTTGCTGATAGGTTACGACTTGCAACCTAAAATGTCATCCCTCTTGCCACAATTTGAAATACATTGTATCATTTGTTTTACCATGAGAGATTCATAATTGTGCAATACTCACTAAAACTTCTCCATGGCTTGCTCATATGCCCTTGTCTCGATCTCATACCGCTGGAAATATTTATTCTGCAGAAACAAGGAAGAGTTGAAGCAAAAAATTACACAACCACCAGTCATATATAAAAGGTCTGCCATGGAATACTGTTATTCTTAATCACACCTGTATCCTCTGAATTTCCAGTCTCAATATATCCTCACACAATCATCTCTAGGTTATGAACACTTGTATTTTAATAACTAATCCTTTTTTGGGGGACAACTTATTAAAGGGATAAGACAGAGAAATTCCTCGAAAGGGGGCTGTGCCTCCCTTCTGCAGAAAACTTGAGAATAAATTTACGTACAAAGACACGTTTTCCTTGCATTTAAATTCAAAATTTGAGAAATATTTGTTACCCCATTATAACATTGATCAGATGAGAGAATTTTTTTATTTTTTTATTTAGCTCCCCCCCTCCCCCCCCCCCCCCCCCCCCCCGTCTTAAAATATCGAAATCGGCTGTTATCATTTGTAATAATCTATATACTTTATCAGTGACAAAAAATGAGCACGGTACAAAAGCACAGAGGGAACTATCAAGACTCCATGCAACAAAACGTGGCGTAACCATCTCTCTAAAGTAGCTATTAAGCCTGTGCATAAGCGTGTATTTTGGTAGTCGTGTACAAGTCCGAACATACGGTCGGATTCATGCATACACGTGTACACGGTCATGTTTTTCACGACTCAAACTTCAAAGCACTCTCAATCCTCACTCTATGCCACCCCCCTCACAACCTTGAGATACATTACATGTATAACTTGCTTACTCTCAATCCAATGCCACTCTCATTTTACACAGGATGAGGAGATAAATCACAACAAATCTAACACTGCCCTTAACGTAAAACAGCTCTTTATCCTATTGCACGGACACACTCTCTTCTCTCTCCCCCCCCCCCCCAAACCTCACCGGACCTGAGCCATGTTCAAGTATCTCTGCTAGATGGATTGCTCTCGCCCAATCTGAAGCATGAAACAAATTCATTGTTCATGACATGTGTACATCATTCTGCTATCAGATTGGCTGTTCACTCCAGCTACTTATGCATCCATGATTTTATTCGCTCAGCCTCAAATCTCCGTTGTGCATGCGCTCATGAAAAAATGAATATGCATATTGAATTCTGGGAAAGCACACGTGTCGTGTGCGGAACCTATCTTGTTACCTATCTGCGCGCACCAACCCTCGATACAGTTGCGATCTACACAATTTCTCTCACTTGTCTTGCGTTTGCTGTTGCAACTTTTGTGTACCCTGTATGTCTAGTGTTGACCTCGGGCAGAAGCACATTGCTAGCAAGGTTTGTAAGTTATTGAAATGATTTTAAGAAAGCGTGGTGTGTCTTACTTCAAGTATGTTTGTAAACTTTGTAGGTAAAGACTAAGATTCATATCCTTTTCACTCAAACACAAGCTACATCTTTACAGACCAGAAAACCTCACTTCACATGGTACACGTGTAGTTGTCGAACGGACGAGTACACGGAACATCCGTCGCAGGCTTAGTAGCTATGAATGAGACACTTCCGCCAATTACTGGAAACTTACCCTTTTACCACTTACCCTCTTCTTCTCTTGTAACTCTTTGAATTTGATGGAGAGCATCTGTGTGATCTGGACCTGAGACATGGTGGAATGCTTCTCCTTCATCTTCTTGTTCTTCTCCTTGTAGAACATGAAGAACGGTGTCAACGGCTTCTTGGGCATGTCTGGGTGCACCTGCAAGAGTTACATAAGTAAATAAATAGATTTATTTGAGAACTATATTTATCTGAGAACTATATGCCAAGAAAGATAACAAACAGTCCTTTTCAGGACTACACTCCTCCAAGAAAGATTACAGAGTCAGAGTCCTTTTCAGGACTCCTCAAACCTCTCTCTCTCTCACACACATGGTGCAACCGCAAACCTACTGTATATCTACATCACCATGCAAGCCGACACTTACAAGCAGCATCTAAATAGATTTAAATAGTAAATCACTGTTATTTCCAAGGATGCTAGTTAGAATTGATCAGAAGGCCTGAAAATCATCTAGAATGAGCTATTTTGTACACAAAAAAGGCTCAACTATTGTCTGAAAATAACTCGCCAAGGCCTGATTTCAGGCTATTGCCTGAAAACTGGCATCCTTTATTTTGCTCTGGTTCTTACTGTTATGAACCAGAGCGCAATTACAGTGATTTTCTATTAAAATAAATTCATTCGGATGGGCATATCTTGAACAATACTTAACATATTCAATTAGTTTTCAATATTTGGAAACTCTAAAAATACTTTTTTGATGACATCACACTTGACCACTCTATAGGGGAATTACAGCTTTAATCAGGAATGAAGCTAAGGCACTCTCTATTCATCATACAGTCGAACCTGCTTTAGTGACCACCTGTCTACAAAGACTACATTTTTTGTTTCCCTTGGGCGGTCGCTACAGACTGGTTTGACTGTAATAGCCTTCCAATCTATAGAAGACACAATCTGACATAATTCAGTGGGGAAGATCTTACCAGTTTCTTAATGATGTAGTTTGGAGTTTGGACCAGAGCTGCTGCCTCAAGGGCAACATCTGCCAGGGTTTTGTACTTTCGGATCTAGGAGATGAGCGAGAAAAATAATGATAAATGGTACTTCACAACTCAAAGCACTTTAACTACAAATTTTCTTGGCAAGCCTAAGCTTTTTGGTCATCTGTTATCCCATAAATACACAACCGTAGATGTTACCACGAATATAGAAAAACAAAACATAAATTAACATTCGGGGTTTCATCCCCTTATCATTTTGTCTTATTTATTTGGTCCAAGCCCTAATAGAACTGTCAACTGTCAAAAAATGTATAGGGCAAAATACATGTACCTTCGACTTGCACTTCTTAGAAATAAGTCCTGTCATGGCTTAGCCATACTAGAGCATAGAACGGACCAAATATCAAGTAAAATGATGCTCTTGATGTTCATATTTAATGGTTGATTTGTTTTACCCGACTGCTCAAAAAGCATGTGTATGCTTGTAGGTAAGAAACCAGGGGACCGATGGCTTTAAGTCCTCTCCCAGAGACTTGGTAATGAAAATTAATGCCTTACCAAAGTATACTAGTGCATCAACTTGATTTCAAACCCAGGACCTCTCATTCACAAGACCACTGCTCGACCACTGAGCCATCGTGCCTCATAATACAATATTACTTGGTAATGAATGGGACACAAAATGACCCAAAAGCTGGGATGTGTCCTACAGTCCAAACATTTACTACTGTACAGACTTTCAAGCAGACCCAAAGAAAAGTAGGATTTAAAGGCATCGTTTAACAATGTCAAATCTGAGATGCAAGGCCCTACGTGTTATCAGTGTCTGTGATATGGTGTAATATTGAAGCCCTAAAAAAATTACGCTTCAAAATGATCAAGAAGTGCCTCAAAAAAGTAAAAATCTTTGAGTGACCGGTTTTACCATACTCTTTTTCACCAATAGACTGTAGTATTATGAAAACCGTTTAGCAAACGGTTTTCAAAATTTTGTAATTCCAATCATAAATATCTTGATAATCAGACAGGCGATCGGCTTGTAAAAGTCATGGGTTTCCTGACTGACTGACCTAAAGGTTTATAATTATGATTGCAGAATGAGCTAAATCCAGAATTTTGTTTCAGAATCAGAGACAAAGTTACCGGATCCCTTTAAGATTGATAAATCATTACCTCTGCCTGTATGCTGTTCCATTCGTTTTTGCATTCCTCAGCAGTGTAGATACCAAACTCGACCTGTTTCCAGTCCACCTTGGAGACCCTGGACTTGTAGGACTGGTTGTCCTTCTTAGGGGCCTGTCTCTTGATGCTCGCGATCAGGGTCAGTCGCTCTTGAAGCATGAATTTCACACCTACATGTCGGGTAGACATAAGAATAGGAAATGGGTCAAATGAAGGAAGAAAGTCCCAAGAATGCATCGTTTCTCTATAATGGCGGCTCAGCTAAAGCTGGGATATGATCTAAGCGAAGTAGAGTATATTACATAAACAGATATACATGTATTACTGCTGTACTACTACTGCTACAACTGCTACTAGTTCTACTTCTACTACTTCTGTGCCTACTACTATTACCAACACCCGAACACCGCTACTTCTACCACCACCACCATCACTACTTACCACAGCCGCCATCACCACCACCACCAATACTACTACTGCTACTACCAACTCCTATTTCTACTATTAACTGTTAATACAACACTACTACTTTTACCACTACCACTAATTCTATTACTTTTCCCCTCCTCCCCCTATCCACCTCCTACTGCTACTTTTGCTATGACTACAACTACTACTACTACCACATTTTATTATAGTAATGAAACTGATGATGACAATGATGTTAATTCAAAATGATTAACAAATGCAACTGGCATTCTGGGCAACTTTTCACAAAATACTCAATAGTATACAAATATACACTACCTTGAGAGGTTCTGGTTAGAACTATGCGCAAGAGGTGACTCCAATAGTACTAAAATGGTACTTTTGGAGTCACCGAGGCCCATAGTTTAACCAGTACCTCAAATAGAAGGCATGGTATATTTGTTTTATATCTTGCATCAAAAAATTATTTAAGAAAAAAAAAAAAAAAAAAAAAAAAAAAATTGAAACAAAATTTAAGAACAAAAAAATGTCAATTTTTATCTAAAATTATTTAAAATATTTTGTTTTGGTTTAATTAAGATTTGAAGAAAAAAAATTGATTCAATTCAAAAAAAAAAATCACATTTTTTTGTCAACTCCCAAATAGTAAACCAAAATAGTACTCTCATATAGTACTTTCTAAAAATAGCTCAAATATTTCTGGTCATGTGACGAGCTCTCAACCAATCAAAAGCCAACAAATTTTTGATGCAGGATATAATACAAGTTAGCGGGCAACACATTGAAATGCTCATCAATTTTGACACATGAGTTTCAATGGGATGTTGGTAAACTTGTACTTATGATGGTTTCATGAATAAGTACATTGGAATAATTTTGATTGATCAATGTCAAATTAAAGGTACTATTTCACTTCTTTTTAAAAGTGAAATTGACAGTGGTTAGGATATGCCAAGGTCTGGTTTTAATTGCTTGAAAAGGTTTACAAAATATATATGCAAATATATGTTCCTTTCTGCTTAATTAATGGATTTTATGGACCTAGTTAAACACATGGAAGATGAATAGCAGTCAGGAGTGAAAGCTCATGAACATTTAAAAAAAAAAAAAAAAAATCATCAAACCAAACCAAGAAACAATTTGTCTTAAAAAGACAAACAATACCAACATGGCATAAAATATGGCGCTTCACACACAAACACACACATACAAAAAATCACCCAATGACAACTATCTAATAAAAATGAAGACAACATTGTATTATTCTCAAGAATAAAATGTGAAAAAAAAAAAGTTTGTTCTAACCCTCTCCTCTACAGTATACTGGATCTCCTGAGCACAGAGTTATAACATTGTGTTGAAGAGTCCCTTTAAAGATTTTCTATGGTACTACTAGAATTATTTGTACACCTGTTTGCAAAGCTGGAATGACATCACCCAAGGGAAGATGGCATGGGGAGGATCAAAACATTGTTGCTTTCTGAAACTATTCATTGACATATTTATTACCCCTATCAGAAAGACTGTTCTCTTGGCATTTATTTTTTGGAAAGTCCCCAATATCCTCCACTGTATTGGCAAAATGTCTGTCTTAGTGCCTACAATTGCTTTTAAAACCAGTTGTAAAATCTCTGGGGAATGGCGAAGTACTCAGAGGCAATTAGGTGTACCACTTGTCCAATTAGGCCTGTCTTCATCAGCTCGAGATTGCCCTGCTATTTCAACTATCCTGATCGCAAATTATCCAGTTAGTTTGCATCTTCATCAGCCCGAAGTTGCAATTAGCAGGATATTTGGTCGGGATATTCATCCCAAGATATCTTGGGATAGTTTGCAAAATATCCCGCTTTTTGTCCGGTGCGTCTTTACCAGTCTAAAGACTCGCACTATGCGTGAACGCTGAGCAAAATATCTCGAGCTAATTTCTTAAGGTCAAGTTTCTAGTGTCTCTGTGATAACTACTCTCTTACCATTTTCTACCTTGACTTTCTTGACTACTGTTTCTCCTTCCTCCACCTCCTCTTCGTCTTCCAACTTGCGCTTTTGATTTGCACCTGGAGATATAAAATAAGGACAATGGATGTAAAATAAGGACAATGAATGTAAGATAAGGACAATGTATGTGGATTGAAATCATTCATACATGATTCTTGTCTTTGATTGATTGCGAAACATGTCATGAGTAATTAGCCTCAACAGGTATATTTCTTGTCACATCAAGTGGCACTAGTTGTCTAGCTTGCCCACCCCCCCCCCCCCCCCCCCCATATTTTAGGATGATATCACCCATAGGCAATTCATGCTAAGTTTGATAACAATGAGCCAAGCATTACCTCAAAACCGGTTTGCAAGCAAAATTCAGATCATTAGACTTTAGCACCAAGTTGTAACTTAATAATTTTATCAGCAAACCCAGACCCAATTTGCGAAAAAAGCAAGGTTTTGTTAACAATCTGACAATGACATCTATTAATCTAATGGCCACTATTTTAATAAGTGCCAAAGTGGTGTCAAAATCCTTATATGAACATCACTTCAAGAAAGCTATTATTAGTAACAATGTCTAAACAAGGACAATCGTAATGTCTATGCAATCATGGCCATTGACCTCTGACTCCAATATGACCTTTGACATACATGAAAATGTATCAAAATAAATTAAAAACCAAAACAAAATGTAGACTTTAATGATTTCATTTTGATTCCCCCCCCCCCCCATGACCATGCTATCCCATACAAAAGATGATTCTTTATTTTTATGTTGTATTTGTTAATGTCCCCCGTCATACAAAACATATATTTGATATATTAAATTACAAACTTTCAGAAGCAACATAAATTTTTTTTTTAAAAATGGAGAGCAGCATAATCAAGGACAGAAGAACATATCCAAGCTAGTATTAGAAGTTAAAACAATCAAGATAGCAAATATAATACAGAAATGTAAAATTGATAGAAAAAAATACTTAGCAATTAATTGAACAGAACAATCTTCTTTTACAGTTGCTACTGCAAAAAAAAAACAGAATATCTCAATAGTAAACAAGGAAATAATAATGCATCGAATCATAAAGATGAGGAACACAGTTTCAACACTATAAAATGGGCATACATCCAAGATTTTGCCGATATCTACCTCTACAGGAAATAGACAAAAGGAGGTTGACAATAGCCTCAAGAGAATACAGTAACAATATAATTAACAGAAATCTGATGAGACTAGCCAATCAATATTAAAATTCATCGCAAAATTTGTTAGGGCATTAAAAAAAAAAAGGTCATGTTTAGCGTCCCCGCCCGGTTTTTTTTTTTTGGGGGGGGGGGGGGCTGCCTCCTATTTTTATTTTTTTTTATGAATAAAAACATGAAAAACATACTGCTAAAATGATTAATTTCTGATTTTTAAAATATTGCTGGTGGCCATCTAGAAAAATAGCCGACTGGCAGGGAAAATGTACCAAGTGACCATTTTCGAAGAAAAAAAAGGGCCTCCTTTCCATTTTTTTTTAAAAGGCAGGATGCTAAACACGTTTTTTTTTTAAATGGCCTTAAGTAAACCTTTAAGAGCAGTTAATCTTGATTAAATAAAGAAAACAAACAAAAGAAAAATGCAAGAAAAAGCCCTAGCAAGAAGAGATTAAAAAAAGTCCCAGTTGATAGAGTCGGGAGAGGAAATTAAAAAAAATTGTGTAACATATTGTATTTGAAAGGCTTGATGATTTACATTGTAAACTGAAGTGTTTAGTATGAAACTGTTGTTTTAAAAATATTTAAGCTTTCAGAAATGAATTCATGGACAAGCATGACATGACAAGAGATTAATCAAAAGTAATCAAAACGGTGATTGTAAACAGAACATGGCAAGAAAAATTTAAGCATGTCTGCTAAGAAAATAAAGACAACACAAAACAAAACAACCAGGGAATGATCGAGTAGGGATGTAGATATACAGATATTTATTTATTTCTAACTGTTGGGATCAATTTAGATCTAAGTCATTTTAAGTGAGTCTGGAGTTGAAAATAAATTCATTCTCAAATCTTGGCCAAACCCCCTTGATCGAGATCGAGTAAAATTTTAGCTGTGCCCCAGTAAACAGCGTGGGTTCATGACCGCCAGAACGGTGCCATCAACCCACCGCCTGGTAGACCCGGAGACTGGGCAGTAGTGACCACAAAAATATACACTGGTCAATTTCCAACAATGTAACAAAATCTCACAAAACAACGCTAGAAAATGCATTCCAAATATTGCTGCAATGTTAACTAGGCATATATTTGGGCGGTCAAATTTGGATGTCGCATTCCGCAAAAGGAGAACATTCGCGAACACAGCTAGCACGTATGAAAAACAGCACAAGGATATTCTATTCACGTCACAGCCATCGCGCTATAGGAGTAAGCCCCGCCCGCCCGGGGGCTGCCACAGCCTGGCATTCAAATAGAAACGGCTGCGACATGGCTGATAAACAGCTCGTTCGATTGCGGCGACCATGCCGCAGCACTCCGAGCTTTCAAGCTCAGCCCGCACACAGAGAAGCCCGGGAATTTGATCAAGTCACGGGTTTCACGACCCGCCAGCGTGGGGCGACGCCCGCGCCGCTACACACGCCGCGTGCGTTAATCGAACTTGCTTGCTCATTAACAAATTCATGGAAGAACATCAATATTCCCACGCCCCTATCTCGACATTTTTCAGGCATTTACAAAAACTAACAATTATTAATGGTAGCTACACAATAATAGATATATTCAATATCGCAATATATTGCAATTTCAAACAAAAGGACGAGAAAAATGAATATTTCCATACCGGAACTTCAACGCACAAAAGCTGATGAGCGGGTTCCTATGCTAACATTACCCGGGACTTACCCGGCCATCTTGATTGCTGAATCGGCTCATAAATTCACCCAGAACAGAAAAATGCTCAATAGATTTAGAAAATTAATATGACACGAATAAACTCACAGGACTACACCATACTTTGGCAATAATGCTTTTAAGATATTTCAATACATTAAGCAAAAATACGAAATTTCACTGCCCACTTACTTTCTGCGTCCATGATGGCTGTCTCTATAACTTCTTGATTCGCCCCAACGCTCTCGGGTCCCGACCCGCTTCCTCCGCGCCCGCTTTCCAGCGCGGAGCCTACTGGCTGCATAGGCGCCAGTATCATCACGCACAGAGTGAAAAAAGTAGTACCCTACAAATTATGAATTATCACAAATATACGAGTTATCTTAAACTTCGAAAGATTTTTTCCTGAAAATTTTTGCATTACTAATTTCTACTCATGAGATCTAAACCTAGTTGAGTTCAATCGGTAATTTTCCCTCCTCTCGGATCCTAACTCACGTGGACTTTACATTAATTAGGCCGGTGTCTTTAACCTCGTTCACTAATATTTGTTTAATGTTTATTTAATGCATGGCGTGTACAACACAATGTGTGAAATAAAGCTCCAATCGTAGTGACTAAGGATGGCACCCTTGTTTACGAAATCGATCAGTAAACATGAAACGACCAATAGAATCACGTAGATTTACATAAATTAACATAAATCGCTCAAGCGAATGTGACGTACACACGATTGAATCGCGCATTTACATCGTCCGTTGGATCAGCCTCACCACCGCTCTCGCTTGGCGCTGCCCGACGACAGCGGGAAAGGTCAACGTCACCGAAGTTCTGGCGGTGATGTTTGAGAACTCCTTGCAGCTTGGGGTCGTCTGCTACGCACTGTTTTTTGTCAAATGCGTTGCCGTACCCTGCCAATATGACACGGAGATGAGGAGCTGAGTGAGTTAGAAGTTCAAACAGTGAAGTTTTCATCACCACCCATGCCTGGAATGAGTGTATAGTACATAGCTTACTTGGTCGTATACTGATTTTTTTCAAGATCAAGACCTACCGATGCTGTCTGTCTCTCTCGACTCTATTCGTGCCCCTCCTCGGCCTCCTGCTTGCGCCCCATCTCGGTCACATGCGCGCACGTACGGTACACCATATAGCGTAGGCCATCCAGCAGAGCTTGAGAGAGTCATCAGGGATAGCGGCACGGGTCGAAACCTGTCAGACCAGGGGTGCCCTTGCCACGGCCATAACAAGAGCTTGAGCGATGACCCGTTTTCTGCATGTCTGACGGGTTCTTTGAGAAGAAGACGATGGTCTTTCATACGTGAGATACCGGTAGTTGCTTGTGTACTTGAACTTGAAGGTCTAAAACTTTTGCTGAAGTGAAGAAACAATGAAAGCCATTGATAATGAAATGAAGGAGATTAAGTTCTCTTTGCTGAAGAATGATGATTCAGATGATCTGTATGACTCTGTGAATTCTCTTGATCAACTGCAAGAAAGTGACAGTTTGAATTTACCTTCAACAAGCTCAAGCTCAAGCTCAGGTTAGTCTACCCTCTTTCTCTTAGAGGATGTCGTTTGAGACACATTTCTGCAAGGATTTTCGAAACAAATGTGTTTGAAGTCGAATATTGTTGAAAGAATACAAAATATAGGTTTTCTGCGTACAACAGAAAACCCAAATTATGTATTCTTTTATCAATTTTGTCTTCAAACAAACTGCTTAGGGAAATCTTTGCAGAAGTGTTTCTTAAATGACATCCTCTTTCACATTATACAATTTAAGTGAAAGTTTGACATCAAATATTTGGCAAATTTGGTGATCCCAACAATGTCTTCAGAATTAGAGGGATCTTACATACGAATTCACTACGACACTAGCATTTTTAGTCATTGTGAGATGAGATTTAGATTTGATGATTGATAAAGACTTTTGTAATTGATGGTTAAAATCCATCCTCTCTCTCTGTTGTTGTCCCTCCGCTTTTTGGAGATCAGTGAGTTCTTCGTAGTCGAATAGGTGGGCTGTTTTGTAAATATACTGTATAGTATTTAGTTGGAGGGTATGGAGTGCAGGCGATGGGTATGAATTTTATCTCGATATGGTAATGAAGTGTCATCTTCAAAATAGAGCCATTGACGGTGTAGGGAAGGGATGGATCATATGGCAAGAGAATAGCGCAAGTCAGATGGCAGAGTCTATGACCCCTTTTACACATAGATGTCTGAAAGTGGACTGAGGCCGGCCCCCGGAGGCGGCTCAACATATGTTTAACATCAACTTTTTTTGAAAAGCCGGACTGAGGTTGCCTCAATCCAGTCCACCTCTGGATGTGGTTTGACGCCGACCCGAGTCAGAATCAGTCCTGTGATCAGTAGGTGTAACACCAAAGTGGACTCGGGGTCGGCTTATAAGCGGAAGTGACGTGACCTGTCATCATATATCAACATAATACATCTGGCTCGCTTTGCCACCTTCTCTTATGTTATTCTTTGTTTTTATCATTCTTTCACTTTCTCTTACTGTCTTTCCTTTATGTTTAATTCTTTGTTTCTTCCTTCTATCACCTTCTCTTTTGTTATTCTTTATTTTTATCATCATATATCAACATAATACATTTTCTCTTTCTGTCTTTTCTTATGGTTTTATTTGTTTCTTCCTTCTATCACCTTCTCTTATGTTATTCTTTGTTTTTATAATTCTATTACTTTCTCTTTCCGTCTTTCCTTATGTTATTATGTGTTTCTTCCTTCTATCACCTTCTCTTATGTTATTCTTTGTTTTAATCATTCTATCACTTTCTCTTTCTGTCTTTCCTTATGTTATTCTATGTTTCTTCCTTCTATCACCTTCTCTTATGTTATTCTTAGTTTTTATCATTCTATCACTTTTTCTTTCTGTCTTTCTGGAGTGCGCCCCAACGTCAGCTTGTGAAAAGACGACGTGAGGCAGGCCTATGTGTAGACACAGAATTGCGTGCCCGAGATATGTGTAACAGGGGTTTGATGATCTCGAGGTGGCTTCAAATTGCAGGTGTGAGGCCGCCTCTGGGGCCGGCTTTAAAAGCCGACGCAGGTGTAACAGGGGCCAAAGACAATTACACAAGACATTACGCAGGGCCGGGTCTGCTGACTCTTTCTATCTTGCATTAAAAAGAATGAAAGTAAACTTTAATACACAGTACAGTGTCGAGTATGTAGATGTCGGTCTAGACTGGTATTACTATGAGTAAAATGTATCAAAATCATTGCTTGGGAGGGAGTGATAAGGAGTAATTTGATTGTGTATGCATATTAATCTAGACCTATATTTAAAGTTCTTTGGACATTACAATCATGATGGTTTTCAATACGGATACTTTTTTTATACTTGTTTATTTCTGCTGGATGTCAGAGCAAATTAAGAGCTGTCTGAAATGTTTTCCTTTGACATTGAAGATTGTCATATGTTCCATAAACATCATTTAGACAAATGGCTATCTATTCAATGGTTGTCAATGCAAGACCTAAATTAGCGAGTTGATTGATATTAATTACATTCAATTTTGTAATTAGAGAATAGAATAGAATATTGAAGGTGGTATTGGTCGTGTAAAGGTGTATGAGTAGGTTCGAAGGGCAATATATGAATATGATAATGAGTGAGCCCATTGGAATTGATGATGAACAATTATTTTCTGAGATGTTAATTTTGCTAGTCATTTAGATTGTGTAACTGTTAAAGTTAGACAAAGTTGTCTGTTGTTAAAATAGATGTTCAGTAGAGGTTTTTTACATTATAAATTTCTGAAGTGCTCACATCACATTCGCTCATTGTCCAGGTTACTTGTTCCAAACAACAGAGCCTGTGCATGATCAAGGTTCACCAAAAAGTCATATAAAGCAGCAGGCTGGAGCAGGGCAAATTCAGTGTTTGGCACTAGGTGTGATCTGGTGTGATCACAACACTGTTGTTTATAGTACAAACATTGTTTAGAACCAGCAACCTTGACATCTAATTGGCCTGTTTGAGGCCACACTTCAGCGCTTTATAAGATAAACAAATGTTTTATTAAGGATGTAATTTAATTAGTGTGTACAGTATATATGTAGTATATTTGTACTACTAGGAGGTTTAAGACAGATCCATGTATAGTCTATAGGACATGTGACTTCATTGTCATTATTGGTTGATCCGAAACGGGCATCTTTAAAGTTGATACTCATTGAAAAGCACATGTATATGGCAAATAATATATTAATGGAAAGCGAAAAGCATCGAGATTACCATGATATTTACTAGATATCATATCAATATATTGAAATCCCTCTAAAACACAATTTAGAAACACCTCTCAGATTCTTAGAACACGGAAGTTGAATTATAGCGTGAGACACTGTTTTTGTGACGTAGCTACAGTATATGGACCCAGCTGGCACGCCGTAAACAGTACAGATACATACATGTACATGTACAACGCGTGAAACAACATCTTTCACCAGTATATTCCGTCCAATTTTACATGTTATTTTTTTACATTTACGTATGCAAAGAAACATGACACGAATATAGAATAACAATTAGATTAATGTTTTTTTGTTCGGATATTCTTCATCGGTTTTGTAAACCTGTTAAATTAGACCATATTAGCCTCAACGAATTTGTTGATCTCGATGGTCTGACATGGTCGATGGTGCATATACATCCATATATACAAGCTCAAATTTGTAAATTAAAACGAACGAGTTGAAGTTACAAGCTGATCGAATGACTACCATAAAAAAACCTAACTTGAATCTAATTATACATACAAGAAATGGCATTTTCCTGCAAAATCTCGAGCCCTAAAGTCCGAAAGTAAAAAAAGTGACCGGTTTGTTTACATGCAGATCAGCAGAATTGGATTTTGCGCATTGAAGCTAGATATGAGTATAGACCGCGGCACCGAAGACTTTATCAACGCAAGCTTTTAGTTTACTGATTTTGCCTTTGTTTCTGATACAAATTTACAACTAACTGTAGTGTTAATAAAAAATAGATAGACTGTCATGTCGGCGGCCGTCATATCATGCATCAGCTCCGCATACAATTTGCTCGCGAGTAGTAAATGTATACGGTGCACTGCCAGCGCCCGGGGAACCGCTCCGTCCCTGGGCCACGGCCAGCCGCACACACTTCAGCTCTCCGGGCCCGGTCGGCTACGAGTCACTGTGCGAGTGTCAATATGACTGCAGTCACTGCACTATACACTACAAAGTAAAAGTTCTACGACTACGAGTGTGGACAAATTTATGACAAAGACAATTACACCCTCTTGAAAAACTACCAATTCTCCGTGCTGTTGGGATCAAGCCTGGTATTATCCAGATTGCCCCTTGGCCTAGCATCACCAAAGTTTTGACGGTCTACATATTGTGGAAGTTGTTGCTCTGGTTCATGTATGCTTGAGCTCCGCGGCTCCTAGCACAGCCGCGGCATCACCAGCAGTAGCATCTGCACCTGCAGCTTGACGAGCAGCCTCATTTAATTCGTCATCGATTTCACCTATTTCGCCCTGGTCATCGTCACTACTTATAAAACTATATGAGCTCATACTGTCCTCATCATCCTCCTCCTGAACACTTTCGACTTCAAAATCTAATTCTAAGTCAAGATCGGCCATAATCGTAATATTGAGAGGACATTGGTAGGGACAACAAAGGGAATTGAAGAAGCACAGCGATGTGTTTTACACGCAAACGATCAATATTCTTTTTGCGCTCGTTATCATAGTGGTCCATATAGTGACGTCACTCGATAACTCGACTCCGGGACCCCAATCGGGGGCGCTTATCGGGGTGGATGTTTATCAACATTGGATTTGCGATTTCTGCGTTCTGTTTGCCTCTTGGACGCTGGAATGAGTCCAATATTGATCTAGACATATAACCTTTGCATTGATATGAGATTTAACCCCATTGATAAGCAATGAATTTCACCTTTAAAAAAAAAAATTAACCGGTAGGCGGGCATGCGGGCATCTTTAAAAAACTATTGACCGGTAGGCGGGCATGGCTAAAATCATGACTCAAATTTCGACCAATCATACTTTTTTCACACTGGTTTTGCTTAACCCCGTACTTTGCTTAGCCCCGTACTATCCTAAACCCCAGAGTATTTTTGTTGTGGCTTTTCACACACGCTGTTTTTAGTCCCGTACTAGCGCCTATTCCGGAATAAGAAAATTCACGCAGTTCTCACTGCAATTCGTAAGCCCCGGATATCGTAAATGTCATGATTGGACAGTGGGCTCCTTATTTCGCATCTAGCCAGCTGCGATACGCTCCATCGCGTAGTACCGGACTATTTTTCGTTTCTGTTCTCATTCATTTACTTGGCATCGCAATTGCGGGGTTAGCAGCAGTTAGCACCACAATTGCGGGGTTAGCCCTGCTATTTTGCAGGGTAAGTTAGCCCCGTACTATAAGTGGGGCTAGCCCACTTTGGTTAATACGAGTCTGAACAGAAAGTGGAATAGGCTTAACCCCGGACTATAGGGGGGCTAAGACCCCCCCCCCTAACCCCATCTTTAGTAAGGGGTTAAGTAAAATTTTGCCAGTGTGAAAACAGTATGAGATTACTAGTTTTATTCAACCTTCTAAAGGGAGGTATATAATTCTAAATAAAACGTCTCTTAAAGGTGACACTATATAAACCAGTTTACTAACTTTTTTTAAATTGTATGCATACTTTTTAGACAAATGTTGTTCTTGTCAACTTGAAAGATGCCTGAGGCTTGCTCGACATAGCATCAAGTAAAGTATTTAGACTTGATTCTGAGTACTGTTGTTCATTCCTAAATAACAGGTTAAAGGTAATACAAAGTTTTGGTATGGGGTCGTGAATTTGGTTCACATGAACATATTGGAAGCATACAGTATATGCGATCCTACAATATACACTGATCGTTGTCGCGGTCGAAATCGACTTTAAAGTTATGAAGTTGTAAATAATAAATACTTTATGTTGTATAGCTCCCTCTCAAGGTCAATATATTAATAAAATTATAAAACGAATGTTTCTTGACTAAAATCGACCGATTAGCTATTTCCGTTTGGAAATTATATACCACAACTACATAATCTGAGATTTTCATGGTCGCAGCTACCATTGTACGGCCGTATGAGCTATATGAAATTTATCAAAATTTACCGGGAGCACCGGTAAATCTTTATATTCAATTTTTCTCAAAGGCAGAAGTGTTTTAGGGGCTAAAATTTCTAGTGAGTGCTTTTAATACATCCACAGGGGCATCCAAATATATCAAAATTGTAAAGAATCACTTTCCACCCATTTTTCAAAATTTCCCCAAACTTTGTAATACCTTTAATGGAATAACTCGTTACTAGGTCCCCAGGTCAAGCATAGTTCATTTTTGCTATATCAGACAAACAGCTGACAAGCTTTTGGGTTGTCCAGAAAATATTTTTAAAGAAGTATGCTTAGAATTAGTGAATTTTATTCACCTTTAATAAACCAGTTTACTCACATATTTTACATTCAAATGTACTGTACATATACCTTTTAAACAAAGGTTGTTCTTGACAACCTGAAAGCTTGCCCAATTCTTGCTTGACATATATAGCAACACATCCAACAAGTAATGTAAGCAGACTGGGGCCCGTTCCTAGAAACTGTCATAAGCCTAACTTCTGGACTCTCACATTGAAACGTGTGTTATAGAATTAACACGCATTTCAATGGGATAGTCAAGAAGTTAGACTTGTTATGACAGTTTCTAGGAACGGGCCCCTGGATTTCAAGTATTGTAGTCATTCATTAATAACAGGTTGATGGAATAACTTGTCACTAGGTTCCAAGGAAAGAAACATCCATTAAATTGAATGCTAGTAAACCGGTCTATTGTATTTCAAAAGTCAGATCACAAATTACATAGGTACATTAAAGCCATGTTCAGACGGGGCAGTCCTAGTCAGCTTAAGTTTAGCCCTGCAGCAATAGCATATTCTATTATTTGACCTCCACCATAAGCTGTCAATACGCTCTTACCTGTACCAACTTGCCACGATTATTAAGTTAACACGACCTTCCACCGACCCAGTCTTACTAAGCGTAACTTCCGGGAGTGGTGGTGCCCGAAAAATGCTGCAGTAGTCGTACCGACCTCAACCCAGCTTCCGCATCTAAACCGTGCAAAATCTAATTTTCATTTTCTGATTGTAAACAAACAACCCTTGTAAAAGTTCAGAGATACTCTGAGTACCAAATAGGCGTGTCTTCACAATCTCGAGATTGCCAAATATCCAGCTATTTGAACTTTCCCGATCGAAACTATCCAGCTAATTTGCGTCTTCATTAGACCCAAGTAGCACATTAGCTGGATAGTTGGTCGGGATAATATCCCAAGATATCTCGGTCTAGTTTGAAAAATATCCCACTATTTCCGAACTAGCAGGATAGTTTGCGACCGTCTTCATTAGACCGAAGTACGGAGTCAAATATCCCGATCCCATCATGCACAACGATTTCCGGTTTTCCGTGTTAACTAGTTGTTCTAGCGCGCTGAGCGGTATAGATCGCATGTGCGCGCGAACTAGTAAACACGGAAAACCAGAAATCGTTGTGCATGATGGGATCGGGATATTTGACTCCATACTTTGGTAGACGCAAATTAGCTGGATAGTTTGGATCGGGATAGTTCAAATAGCTGGATATTTGGCAATCTCGAGATAGTGAATACGGGCCTAGTGAGAGCATTCACACGGTCAACTTACACTACCCTCAAGGCGTGTTACTCGTGAAAAATCCAGGAGTAAATCAGACGGCATAAAGGTTGGAGTAGCTAATACGACTATCGTTCAGACAGTCACTAAGCCGACCTTACCATACTAACGCCGACTAGCTCTAAACACGACCTTTACGCCGACCAAAATTGCCATCGTGTGAACACAGCTTATGTGTGGTTGGTTTGGGCAAGCCATAGTATTTGTCCCATATCTACAGCCTTTTCACACACAGCTAAAATTCTATAAACATGATTAGTTTAAAGGGCTTTAAACTAATCACTTGTACATACGACATCATTCACACACAGAAATTTCAGTGCCATCCTTAATCGTTTCGTGATTAACTACTGCTCGTAAAATGCGCAGTAGTGCCATTGCCCATTGAAGGTCATGTCATATCAATCAAAGAGCACGCTCCATCCAGTTTAAACACGTTTAAACACAAATAACCGTTCACACACAAAATGTCAAGCTCTCTAGATACAAACTTTATATCTGCATCCTGCTTTTAGGGGCGTATGAATCGCGACTTTGTATCTATCCCAACATCGTATAAACGATGTTCACACAGGGAAAGTTTTCTATAAACCTGTTTAAAACTGTTGAGTTAAACACGTTTATACTAATCATCTCTAGATACAATGAATTTTAGCTGTGTGTGAAAAGGCTGCTAGTACCTGTATGCAGTTCGCATTCTGACTTTTGAGAATAGAGACACAATAACAGGTGAATGTTACAGCTTGTCACTACTCACTAGGTAATCTCGAATAAATTTTAAATTTTGATAATGGTCTATTGAAAAGTAAGAATGTAGGTTGCATACATAATATGTTGCTATGTCAGGAAAACCTCAAATTTTCCTGTTATAGAGACACATCACATTTGAAGGCATGTGTGAACTGGTGAACCAGCATGTACAAAGTCTGTTCATCCTGAGTTGATAGCCATTTCCGTGGACTGTCACGTTCCTATACAGTTGATTTAAACAAATTAAGAAAAAAAGGGAGAAAAGGAAGGATGAAGTGTAGAAAGGTTATTGTTCCAGTTTGCGATCCCTCAAAGATGAGAGTGATCCTGAAATGGATGCTTCGTCCTCTGGTCCGGATACTTTGGCCAAAGAATGATGGTAAGGGTTGATTTAAAGCTTATTTGTACTAGTTTATATACAGGAGGGATTAGACCGCCCTGCAAGGTCACTACTGGACAGGCAGTTTTCTCATCAACTCAGCTCTCAATTAACATACCGTAAATAACGTTGTATAAACCGCCCTCGTGTATTAACCGCACCCCTCTTTTTCGCCCTTAAAAAAAAAAAAAAAAAAAAAAAAAAAAAAATTTTTTTTTTTTTTGCCGAGATTTTTTTTTTGTGTGTGTAAGATCATTACGGTACTGTAAATTAAAAAACAGTAGGGACCTAGGATAGAACCTTGTGGTACACCATGTAATAGAAGAAAAATTGGAGGAATTATTATTATAAACTAGTCTACATATTGAGATCTATCAGAAAGATTACTTTCAAACCAAGATGACAGACAAATTTGAGTGTTGTTCTAGTTTCCGAGTGGTGAGTCAACACACCGATTACCGAGCTGGGAGACATTGCCAGGCATAGCGCCAGGTGGAGGGGCATAAATTGAAACTTAAAAAAAAAAAAAAATTTTTTTTTTTTTTTTTTTTTTTGTGTGTACCGTGTATAAACCGCACCCCCGACTTTGAAATTTTTTCGGCGGCAAAAAAGTGCGGTTTATACACCGTTATATACGGTAAGAAAAAGAGGATCATGGGGGACCAATGGTCACTGATTAGGCATTGTTTCCTATATAGAGGGAGCAAGTAGCTACAAGTTGGACAGTGTGGCTTTAAATTTGATATGTCTTTGAGATAACAATAACAATAAACTTTTTAATTTTTTCTCACGTTTCTTTTGACATTTCTTTCATTTCCTTAAAAAAAATTCCCCTGACACTTTCAAAATTCTGTATGTTCCTTAAATTAAAGAAATTTGAGACTCTGTTCCGGGCGGCATGCCCTGTGGTCCAGACTTTGAGAAGCCCTGCTCTATACTGATCCTCCATTACAGACATAGCTATTGCTATCGAGACACAAACCTGTAAATTTGTCCCTATTTTCACGAAGTGACGGTAGTGAATGAAAATCGCATACAATTTGCGTGCATATTTTCCTCACTACCGTCACTTCGTGAAAATAGGACCGAATTGGTGGGAGTTATGTATTAACGATATTAATCTGTTCAAAGAAACAGCTGTCATGCATATTGATCCAGATACCCTTACTGCTCAACTCAAATTAGCACTGTTGTATTGATTTCCTTCACGGTTCATCTCTTTGGAACAAAACAAGCCATAATTGTCGCAAATTTCAGGGCTGTCCAACTGCTTGTTGTATATTAACCCATCTTGCATTGTTGATTTTGCAAGGCCTCATCATTAGCATAAATTTACACAATTAATTAAAACACTCGGTGTAGTAGATGGGGAAGGGAGTGGACGTTTGCTTTATTTCAGCATTGTAAAGGGATCGCTTTTAATAATCAAGGTCTGAAAGAGTTGTGCAGAAAGTGGAACCATTTTGTGTAGAGGAGCTTGATGAAGAAACTCGATGTACATGTATATTGTCCACTGAATTGTACAGGGATCACTTTTTAAAATCAAGGTCTGAAAGAGTTGTGCAGAAAGTGGAACCATTTTGTGTTGAGGAGCTAGACGAAGAGACTTGGTGTCATATGTCCACTGAATTGTACAGGGATCGCTTTTGGTCTGAAAGAATTTTGCAGAAAGTGGAACCATTTTGTGTTGAGGAGCTAGATGAAGAGACTTGATGTATATACAGTATGTTCACCGAACTGTATATGGATTGCTTTTAATAATCAAGGTCTGAACTCTGAAAGAATTGTGCAGAAAGTGGAACCATTTTGAGTTGAGGAGCTTGATGAAGAGCCTTGGTGTACCGAATCAGTTGCAACATTGACAGGGAGGGAGAAAGATATCCTGATTCTGGGAAGGATCTCTTTGAAGGAATAGTTTTGGACATTTACATTTAAACAACATGGCGGCCTCTGAAGAGGGATTTGTGCCGTTGGATGGTAAGACTTTCTTTTGTGTAGAGAAACAATTTTAAAATCACAAAGATAGTACTTGAAACAATTGAATACTACAGAGAAAAAATGAAATATTTGAATACAGATAAAAATGATCATTCTTCACATCATTTACATGTATATGGGATCATAATGTAAGGCTTGTTATTTAATACCATATAAATAGATAAATCTATTAATTTCATTTTCATCAAAAGTAAATAAATGTATACATATACCCACTTCTAGGGTTCTTAAATACATGTGGGAGTCATGTTTTTGATGCAGGCTAACAAAGAGAGAAATAATGAATAGTTTCATTTGTTGTTTTTTGAAGAATGTAAGGACTGGATAATGAGTATCATTTTAGAAAAACAAACATGGATATGTGTACTATATATGTACATCTTTAGGTGAAACCTAATTTATTCATTTGACCCCCCCCCCCCCCCCCCCCAATGTTGGACTTTCTGTTGGTAACATTGTTAGGCAAATGTTGCAGCAAATTTTGAACTGATTTTTGTTGGAAGCCAATTATTTTACACTCTGCACTTATTTTGAACAATAGCCACTTCATACCATATGTAATCAGTGATAACTATCATCCTTATATGATTGGTATTTCATCCTCATATCGTGTCATAAAAGAAAAATTTACTTTCCACTGGTTTTGTTGTTTGTGAAAAAAGTTAATCTGAATATTGAGTATTTTTTCTAAAACTTTTGGTCCTTTCTTTAATAAGGGACACCCATTTTAATATTATTTTATTGTTCTGGTGTTAAAATATCTTTGTGATATAGCAAGGATTTTTTTTTTAATGCTGACGTTTACATGTATGCCCATAAACAGAATTAAAAGACAAGAATTTCATATGAGTTTGCCTTCTTCACGCTTCATTTGCGAAAAGCTTTTTGTTTTTATTTCTGTTTCGATATTCAAGAGAGAATCAAATTATCTTTGCCAAGAAGAAGATGTTTTAGGGGCTCTTTGTTTCTTGTTATTTTATCTTTTGTGTTTCATTCAAGAGCTTAAATACTAAAAACACAATGTATTTCTGAGTCTTTTCTCTCACTTTTACTTGATATTATTATTGGAGGCCTATTGTTTCCATCATGTATAGACAAATTCTCACATTGTGCTCCCCGAGGCATGCAATGACAGAATAGTGTGTTTGTTGAGGTCTCAAGATCTCCTTTAGTGATGCATCAGCCCATAGCATCTATTCCCCCATTGACTGTTTCGAGCACTGGATATCGTCTCCCTACTGCATGTACTGTACAGGTATTCCCTCATTGAGCATTACAGAACACATTACATCCACTGTAGTGGGGAGTGAGAGAAAGAGATAAAGTGTGTTCATGCATTTTCCTTAGATCTGTTTGGCTCTGCATGATTTTCATGGGTGGAATTCTTGTTGAGTCTACTGCCTGTCAAGATGTGTTGTGCACAATTGTTTCTGGATCACATATTCTTGGGCTTCTTATAGTAGGGATCAGTCACCGAGTATATTCTTGTACCTGTAGCCAACATTGTATGTGTGTCAGCTGATTTGCTGGGTGGCATCATTTTTGGACGGATTAATCAACACCTATAGAGCTTGACAACCCTTCTCGCTTGGTTCCTGATGGGTTGTTGAGAAGCATCATCATAGAAGAATTAGAAGACTTGACTTGTCCTCAAACAACCTGGTACCTTTAATTGAAGGCATATGTACATCATTGACAGGCCAATTAACATACAGATACAATCTCCTCTCCGTGGGTATATCTTCTGAAAAGCATCATATTAGATAAAGATACAAGTCTTCTCTGTATGATTCAACAATCGTTCTGTGTAGATCGTTTCATTTTAATGCACAGGGAAGGACTCGGACACTAGTGAGTTCAGTGACCTACATTTATTTCCTGCCCTCTAGATATAGATGTCCAGATCGAACTACACACAAGGAAATATTATGTAAATCCCTGCTGGTACCTTGGGTAGAAGGTGGTCAGCATAATTAAGAAGCCCTGCATGTACAGTTGTACACCATAAACTCTATACACTTTTAATACTGTACTCCTAGCTCCTGTGCGTAGTCACAGCACACTTGCATGTTGCAACGACTAATTGAATGACCAGCTCACTCAGAGCGTTTTCATCTAGGTGTTTTTAATCAATTTCTGCAGCCTCACATGTGCATTGTACATACACGTAAGAAGATGGTACATCGTGCATGCAAGATCTGCATCTCTCCTGTCGTGATAATATGTACATCGCTGTGAAATAATCTTGTAAGCCGGATCAAGTGACGCTGCTGTCTTTCATGCTAATTCTGTGATACCTATAGGGATACGATCTAGAGCTTTTTGGCGGTCAGGACGTTTAGTTGAATCCAATCAGTTTTGTGAAGCGTGATTTACTTCTTCTATGCAAGATTGTTGAGGAATTGGAAGAATTTCCCACAAATACTCTTTCATGCTGCCTCTCAGGATCATCTGTGATCACTAGAGCAATAAAGAAAAGGAACAGTGACAAACAGACTGAAAACATATAGAAAAAGGTTGACATCAATTGATTGAATCTTGACTCGAGATATTTGAAGAAATTGTTGAGCAAATAACAATAAGCCAGCATGGCAAGTGGTGGAGATCTAGGAATTCCGTCTGCTTCGTCATTCAATGATAGTGCTAATGTAGATGTTTTGGATGTATGCATAGCACCTCCAAAACAAGGTATAAATATCTATACATGTGTTATCTTTTTCATCATGCATTAAGACTTGTAAACATGATCATATACATAAAGTTGGTCCCGAAAGTTTATATACACCAGGAAGAAAACAGTTTACTCTCATTTTCACAACTGCACATTCCTATCATGAGTCACATACGGTATATGTACTATTTATAAACACCTCAGAGTGATTAGTGATGTACATGTATGTTTTATACTGGTACATTAAACAGAGACCAAACTTGTCCATCCGGCTTCCTGAAGTGAAAAGTTGACAGGAATGAGCGAAGTTGTAATATTTCTACCAGGTGTATGCCAACCTTGGGGTGCAACTTTTTTTATGAAAGGTTTTTAAGTGAATAGTAATTTTGCATGTAACACATGTCCTACATGTACATGCACACTGATCTCTGTGTTATAAGATGTATACAGAAAAGGGAAGCGCATGAAGCCACCATGGTTTACCGCATCACATCTATTCTTAACGTGTCATGTACATGTAGATGCTGAGTGATGGTGTCATTGAAATCTAGAGCCACATTATTAATTTCCTGTTTCTCTTCATGCTCACTTCTTTTTATATGTTGGCCTACTTTTATGCCTTATTTTTGTGTTGAAAATATGAAAATATCCTGCTGTTGAGTTGTCATGTTTCACACAATCGATTTTTAACTTCATCTGAGTCTCTGAAGTCGAGTGCATGGACAAATACAATCTCATTGAGACGTTTTGTTAGCATTGAAACAGCTAGTAGCAGGTATATATGTATGTATTCATTTGAGACAATAATTTATCTCCTCTTTCTTTTATAAAGTTTGGAACAATTCATACTTTTTGCCTATCAAACCTGTAGATTGCTAATATATGCAAGAGTCAGGCTGCTACATGTACAATGTATATATCTTACTGAGATGTGAATGTGGCATCTCATACTATAGTAATAATGACTGCTATGAGAGACATAGTTGTTTTTATACGCTCAAGGGGAGGTTACATCGTGCTATCGCCCCGAGAAGTGTCGAGGGGTGATAGCACGATGTAAAAACAACTATAAAAACAACTATGCCTCGAATATTAAAGCAGTCATTATAACTTTTATATACGTTTCACTGAGCTTTATATCTTATGGTTCATGTACTTAACAGACAAAAGATGCACTCATTGATCCAACAATTGAAGGGAGAGAGAGAAGGGGGGGGGGGGGGAGAGGGAGAAAAAGAGAGGAGATAAAGAATGATTAGTCATTTAAGCTCATTTAATGCTTGCAAAGTACTGTATGGAAAAGGTGTTCTCATCAGCTCATCTAATATCATTCTTCTTAATATTTCATTCTTCACAGATAAACATGCCCTCATCAATCCCGAAGCAGCTAGCCCCAGGGAGAGAGCCCCATTGAAAGAAAATGGAGAAGTCCAGCAGGAGATGATATGCGGTTACGATGGCCTAAGATTCATCATGGTATCGTCCATCGTGTTTGCGTTGGCCGTGACCGTAGGGCTAGTCGTATCCATCATTTCTGGACAGAGGCAGGTAAGGATGAGGGAAATGTGGAACTTATACTTGCATAAGGAAATTGCCAGTAGACCCAAAGGGATACTCTTTGGTAGACCTAAATCCCAGGGCAGCGTCTCACGAAACCGTCATAGTACAAGTCCAACGACATCCCATTGAAATGCGTGTATTAAGTTTAACACACGTTTCAATGGGATGTCGGTGAACTTGTACTTTTGAAGGTTTCGTGAGAGGCTGCCCAGTAGGCCAACGTCCTATTAAGCCAATGTCACAATAGGCGGACGTCCTGGTAGATCAACGTTTTAGGAGACCGACGGTCCATGAGACCGACATCTGATGAGATTGATAGCCATGAGACCGACATCTCATGAGATTGATAGCCATGAGACTGATAGCCCATGAATCCGAAAGCCATGAAATGTACAGCCAATGAGACCAACATCTCATGAGGCTGACATCTCTTGAGACTGACATCCCTTGACACATACATCCCATGAGACCGACAGCCCATGAGACGCATATAGCTCGTGAGAGGACGGTCTTGGTCAAGTGAACCCTATGAAATGTTTTTGTCAGCAGACCCATGAGACATGACGTGACGTGTCAGCCTCATGGACTATCCGTCTAGCAGACCGTTGTTTTCCTGGGCTATTAGTCTTGTGAGCCGTTGACCTTGTGAGCTCTGAAATTACTTTTCAGTGGGCTTTTTTGGCATTCAAAGTATATTTAACATCTAAGCAGGACGTGAAAAAAGATCACCTCACTGCATAAATATTAGGTTAGAGATGCCAAATATTGAATAAAATTTATTGGGAGGGGGCTTCAAGAATATTGTTTATTCGTACTGGGCTATGGGATTAGTATAATAGAAATTTGCATAAGAAAAAAAAGGAAGAATTATTTTCATATAGAATTAGATTGTAATTATTTGCTCTCCCATCTGGCTTTTAGAAATGTTATTTAATACCCAATGTCACATGTGGGTCTCTTCATTGACCACATAATAAAGTGGGTTTGTAACACAGGGAAATCCCTTTGCTCTGTTCTTTCCACGATAAGATTGACCCCCATGGCGCCATAGCAACTGATGTTGCGGTGTGTTCAGACATTGGAGCAGACATGTTAAAACGAGGAGGGCATGCAGTCGATGCAGCGGTTGCAGCAGCATTCTGTCTAGGAGTGGTACACGGTCACTACTCGGGATTAGGAGGGTAAGAATCGTGTTCAATTTTTGTGATGTAATCCAAGTTAATGCTTTAGCCTTTTAAAAGTGCCTTATTATGAAGTTCTTCATTCACCTTCAACAAATAATTGTATTTCAGTAGTCGGAATGCCAATTGCAAGTATACGTTATGCAAGGCTCAACACTAGCAGGCACCCCGGGGCACAAGGTTTCCCAAAATCTAGGTCCGGACCTCTAAATCTCTGAATTTTGACATAGGGATCATGTATAAAAGACTTTGAAGATTCAAATCGGAACCCCCTTTCAAAGGAGGTAGTGTTGAGCACTGCATTATGTGTTGTCAGGTTTAATAGACAATGCATGACCTGGTGACATCCAATGTATGCAATTTGCATTATGACTGTTTATAATAATATAACGGGTGAATGTAATAGCGAGATGCTGGGTAAACTGTCTAAATTTGAATATATTTAAAAATAGTCTATTGCTAAATATGATACTATCAAGTTTTTTATGTATCGAGAAGTTTTTTGTATTTTGGTACTTCCATACATATTTCTGTTCCCCAAGCCAGCTTTATATTGATACTATATCTTTATACAGCCCAAAAACCTGACTATGATTCACATGACATTGTACTTGTGAGGGTCATCAGAGTATGTCAGCCTGTTGTCTTTAATCATCATCGAGGCAACAAGTAAACACTACATGTACGATATGTACCCTTGCAGTATACAGATACTATCTGCTTTGTTATCAATTGATGCAACCTTCACACTTATGAACTTTCTGTTCAAAATGATGCTCAAACAAGCGTTTCATTATACAACGTTCCATTATTCAATGTTTCTTGATACAATGTTTTGACTAGAAAGAAGTATGGCATACCACAAGGAATTGTGGTGGTCTAAAATGCAGGAAAACTTGTCTCAGCTCCTTTTCAGGGACTTTAGGTAACGCCAACTTGTATCCCTGTTTTAAAGGATAATTTCAATTGATCACATCTAGGTGTACCTAGCTAGGGACACCTTTTGCTAAAGGTATTAACGCTCAAGGAAAATGAAAGAAAAACAATCAATAAATGCTGATCTCTACAATGTTACAGCTCATTGTTAGGAGGTTTGAAAACAGAAAAGCCGCAAAATGAAATGAATTAAGTCTCCACATGTGGTCATGTGGTCGATTTAGGAACATTATCGTTTTCCTTTCTTCTCTCTTCAGGGGAGGTTTTCTGCTGGTAGGAAACCCAATTTCCAATGAACTTGCCGGGTTTGACTTTAGAGAAACGGCTCCATCAGGTAGCAGTGCTAACATGTTTGCAAACAACCCACAAGCAGCGGTACAGGTGAGAGATACTTTAAAAGTAGAAATATTTGCGATACATTAATTTTCACAGATTTTGCGCTAAGATCGGCAAGCGTGAAATTAAGAACTTGCAAAAATATAAGCATGACTTCTAATGAATTGCATGCAACATGAATTTAAGAACCAGCGAATATGTTTTGGGTTCGCTCAGCGCGAACAAATTAATCACCCGAAAATAACAGCGTTTACAGTAGTCCTATGTAGATGTTAATCACAACAAATTTCAAGTGGGTGCGGGATATTGGATGGATACAAGGCACAGTTCTTCATGCAGGCACAGCTCATCGCCTGGACTATACTGGAAAGGTGCATGGCATATGTGGCCTTAAGTGATAATGCACGACTTAGATCCATGTACATGTATGTGTATCTCTAACACTTACAACAAAATAATACTCCAACCCAACACTAAATATGTGACTTAAAGGGGAAGTCCACCCTGAACTTAAGTTGTTTTTAATAAAAGCAGAACAGTGAGAGAAACATATCAGTGAAGGTTTGACGAAAATCCGACAAAGGATACAAAAGTTATGAATTTTTAAAGTTTTAATTTTGTGACGTCACATGCGAGCTGCTCTCCTATACGTTGTGTACTGTAAATTCCATAAATTGCCATTTTCTCAGAAAAATAATAATTATTTTACCTGTGCATTCGATATATTATCAGACACATGCTTTTATACACGCCTCTATGAAATAGATCCATTCCTTCATCAAGAACCATGAAAAGGGGGCAATTTATGGAAATTACAGTACACAACATATGGAAGAGCAGCTCGCAAGTGACGTCACAAAATTAAAAATTTAAAAATTCATAACTTGGTTATCCTTTGATGGATTTTCGTCAAACCTTCACTGATATGTTTCTCTCATTCTTCTGCTTTTATTAAACCCAACTTAATTTCAGGGTGGACTTCCCCTTTAAAACTTCACAATTGATCATAGGGTTAAAACAAAATCAGTTGTAACTCAAAATAATTGATTCTACTGCATCTCAGGATATCATGTATAGAACAACTAATAGTGATCTTTCAAAATTGAGTTTTACAAATTTTGCTGTAGTACGTGCCAGAAATTAAAACTTTGGGGTTGTCATCTTGTAGAAAATAAACATGGCTTATTATTTTGTGTGTTATAGGGAGGTTTAGCAGTGGCTACACCAGGCGAATTGAGAGGATTAGAAGCAGCATGGAAACAGTATGGAAAGTGAGTATAACATATTTCTAGCTTTTTTTGGTTTCTTTTGCAAATTTGTCTAAGTCTCTACAAAAGGTACCTGTTAACATTCTGACATCATGTTAAATATTTTTGTTATTGTAGTGTAGGATAAATGAAAGAAAACAAAATTCTTAACTAAGTTTTAAGAAAAATTATGAATGTTTATAAAGTGAAAACCCAATGTGAATTTCAAATCATTTCTATTTGTACTGCTGAATGAATAGCCCTAAATTATAAAAATCATCAAAGTGGGACTGATTTTTTTAACCTGTATTTCAAATTCTTAATAGTCCTTTTAATACAGTTTTGTCACAATATATGTTAATTGCAGTGACTGATTTGCAAACGTTCCTAATTGTGTCAAAATCATACATGTAGCACATGTTGTTCTCTATTTCTGCATAACTTGTACCCATTAAAGTTGGATATTTTGACTTACACAGGGAAATGGTTGTTTCCTGACTTTTATCATCATTTCACATCTTTGTATCAGAAATGGTCATTGGTCGTACATAAAATCAACTCAGTGTGGGACTCAATATGTTAAAGATAGCATGATCTATTTGTATGATATGCCGGTACGCACATTTTGTAATTTCTGTGTTGCAGGTTGTCATGGTCAGAATTAATAGAGCCATCGATAGAGCTGGCTGAGACCGGATTCAAAATCACACTGCAGCTTGGTTAGTATTAAAGGCATCCTCAATATCAATTAGTGTAAATAAGCTATGCTACATAAAATGTTTGATGGAGAACATGCTTCATGACAAATGCTCCAACAACAATTGCTCCTTGCTTTCTTAAAGGGAAAGTCAACCCTAATATAAAGTTGTTATAAAGATATAAAGATTGTAATAGAAGCAGAATAATGAGAGGAACAGGTCAGTGAGAGATTGAGCAAAATCCGATAAGAAAAAAAAAGTTATGAATTTTTTAAATTTGCAATCAATCAAACACAGATCAGGAACTCTGTGACGTTTCTTGTAAGGTTCTCTCTGATTTCCTCTGTACTAAAAAACAAAAATCAGAATTGTTTATATCTTCAAATCATACATGTGCCCTAAATGTAATCATTGCAAATATGTTTTTATGTAGCCCCTATATGGAAGAAATCTATTCCATTATCAATAACTAAGGAAAAAGTTTATGACATTGTACAGAGAAAATTGGAAAGTACCTCGCAAGATATATCAGTGTTGCAAATTAGTGTTTCACTGATGACAATTTTAAAAATTCATAACTTTACCAGTTTTAAGCAAATGTTGGATCGCTGGTTCATGCGCTTGACTTTCAGTCAGAAAATATTTGTACCAAAAATAATGATGGCATTATGAAGTTGGTTGCCATGGGAATAGTACAATCGTTTGCTTGTTTTGCTAACAAAACAAAAAATAAACATAGATATTATCACTGGAACGTTCAATAATCGTAATAATATTGATAGTAGTGAGGAAACTTGATGTTAGAGAAAGGTTTGACCACTGTAACTGTGTACTATTATACAGGAATGAAGTTAGCATTCCTCATACATCCATCCCCTTTCATTCCTACATGTAGCTGCTGATATTAGCAAAACAGATTTCTCAGGGATGTCACAGTCGTTGCGTGATCTCTTTGAGACTAAGAAGATCAACGATACACTCCAGAGGCCATCCCTTGCCAGTCTCCTAAGAGACATCGCTGATAAAGGTTCAGAAGCACTCTACATCAATGATACCATTGCACAAGAGATTATTGATACGGTGAGAATCATTGAATATCATCCCTCAGATTAAAAGTTCCCTTTTTATGACAAAATGAAAGATTAGCTCTGTATATAGTTCAAACATGCTGTATGATTTTCTAGCAGGGATTATACAGTCCTAGAGCACAACCTCATCAATAATAATAATAAATAATAATAGGCATTTATATATTCCGAGGGGCACAAATTAATTATCACCCCGGCTTTAGCCTAGCTGCCATTACAGCGCTCTAGCATTTCAAGGAATTAATTCCTGCCAGGTACCCATTTACCTCACCTGGGTCGAGTGTGGCAAATGAAGATCAATGCCTTGCCAAAGGACATTAGTGCCGTGTCGGGGATCAAACCACGACCTTTGAATCTCAAGTTGAGTGCAAACCACTCAACTACGACACTCATCCCTCTCTTTGACTCTCTCTCTCTCTCCCTCTTTCTTGCCTTCTCCTGTTGTCTCTTGAATTGATTGTTTTAAAACTTTTTACAGTCTTTAGCAAGGATATCAAAATAGAATGTCCAATTTATAGTGCACTTTCCCCAAAACGTGGGTGTCTTCTAGAGGCCCAGAGCCCAGACACCCCTCTCGCTAAAAGCCTAGGCCTAGTTTTTTGATTCTCTTTCTCTCTCTCTCTCTTTCTGTTTTGTATTCTTTGCCTCTCTGTTTCTACATCTCTCTCTCTCTCTCTCTTATCATCTCTGTATCCTCTATTAATTCCATCAATTTCATTTCTGTTTCTGGTATTACACCCAGGTTGGTGATAGTCAAGGCATCCTGAGTCTCCAGGACTTGCACGCCTACACCGCCCAGCCCGCCACGCCTATCCAGTCTTCCTACGACCTCCACCGCATCTTCAGCTTGCCTGCCCCCAGCTCCGGGCCCTCCATCCTCTCCTCCCTCCATGCCATGGCTGGTCTCAACATCTCCACCGACAACATCATCTCCCCGTTAACCTACCACCAAGTCATCGAAATCTCAAAATTTGTCACCGCCCTGGCGCGACAGCTCGGCGACCCCCAGCAGACGCCCGAGAGTGCCAACCTGACGGAATCCATGCTGAGCGATAACACGACGGAGAAGATTTTGAACATGGTTAATGACACGGCAACATATGACTATCCGCATTATTTTGAAGGGGATGTCTTCCAACAGCTTTTTGCAACTCAAGCCACTGCCTTGGTGTCTGTCACTGATGATAAGAATAACATCGTGTCGCTCACAAGGTAAGACCTGTGCCATTTTGATTTCAAAGACTATATTTTTTATTTGAACGTAGTCACAGATTGCCTTGATCATTCTCCCATGTATCAAAAGCATGTCAGAGACTTCCTATTGGTCCAAACATTGTCTTAAGGAGAAAGTTGAATTAAGTTGAATTCTGGGAAGAGGTGAAAAATAATTTGTGAGCATTATCATTCTTATTATGCATGTGTGGAAGTACGATCAGATACAAAATGTTCCAATACTGGGCCAAATTTCTTATCAGTTTGATGAATCCAAAATTTTGCAGTATACACCAATACTTATATGCTAGATGATCAACCTTTTCTGGTCGATTCCACACCGTTTCTTTCACAATGCAATCGCATGACCAGAACTCAACTTTATCTTTAAATTGCCTGCATGTACATGTGTGTAATGATGATAGTTTTGATTTTTATCCCAATATTCTCCTACTTATCATGAAAATCGTCAACTGCTTCCAGTGCATATAACAATTGCTCTGAACTAGTATGAAAATGTTAATTATTCAAGGACTAGAATTTGCCTTTCTAAGCACTTAATACTGATATTCTCTCCCAAAAGGAATATGAATTCGCCAATACACAGATGTAAACAAGTCATATTATTATTATTAATAGAAATCTGGATTTTGCCTAGCACTTTAATACAAGTGCCTTTACAGTGCTGTACAGATTAAATGACCCTGATCATCAGATATATGCTGCCTTGGTAGTATTCCAACCATATGGTCACTTTCAGTACATACCGTATGGCAATTTTATCCAGTGGCTTTTGGAATCCTACAAGGTCATCGTATCTGTTGGTAGTATGGAGTTTCAGCTTTTGAATAATTCAGTAATATTGACTGCCTTCAGGGCAATACGACATATATTCCCCATCCCTACTGTGGCTAAGATTAGACTAAAAACCAAGGGGAAAAAATAATTTGTATATTAATCAAATTAATTCCACAATGCCTTGTAATATATGGGACTTAGAATCGCCAGGTACATTTCAATGTTTAGAGTACCAAGAGAATATTGTGTAAACTGTTCAGATTCCATGATTTACGTCATATTTTTTTGCCTCCTGTCTTTTCCTGCAGCTCTCTCAATTCTCCTTTTGGTTCTGGCTTGATGACGCCGTCTGGGATCATTCTCAACAATGCAATGAACAGCTTTAACTGGGATGGGAAATACCAGACACCAACAGATACAGTTGTTCCCGAGGTAAGGCTTGCTCTGCTGAATATATGTTTAACAAGTTTTTTCTTGATGGGTTTCAAAGTATGTGTACTTCAAAAAGTGGAGACAGCAATTGATGAATAGGTGATCTGACATTTTCTCCTGCATCAATTTGACTCCTCATATTTAAAATGTGACAAGAAATAGCTGAGTATTTGGACCAAACTTTCATATCACGGGTATGTGTGTATACTATAGTCCCATACAGTTTTCTGTGTGCAGTACGTGCATGTGATATGACCTGCAGCAAGACTGATTAAATTTCTTTTCATTTGTACGCTTTCAAAACCTTACATTATCCACCAATTCATGTGTACCACACAATCAACCTTTACCGAAATGCTTCCAGACAATTTCTTGCACAATGTAATTGTATGACCACGGACGCGTTTCACAAAGCCTTTTTTCAATGACCAAATGACAAAAATCAGTGACAAATCTGCTGATAACCAATCAGAAGCTAGAATTTCACTAGCTTATAAAAAAAGAACTTTCATTTGTCATTAATGACAAGTTTTGTGAAATGGGGCCCAGAACTCGGCTCTATCTATTACAGGTTTAATATGCAGTAAAATGGTAGCCTAGAAGGTGTACTTTGACAGAAGTAAAAGTGCAGATTCTAATATTCTCATACACATTCTTACCCACAGGCTAACGCTATATCGCCGGGACGTCGACCGATGTCCAACATGGCTCCGTTCTTCTCATGGAGCGAAGAGAACCTGTGCCTCGCACGTTATGCAATCAGTGGTATAGGGCAAACATCCATCCAGTCTGCGCCCATAGACATGGCACTGAAGCTCTTATCGTCCAACGCATCGCTCCTGAATGATGTGGAGAGTGGGGACAGGGTGTTTCCTTCGCTCTATGAAAACCTAGTGGAAGTTGAAGGTGAGAGAGATGCCATTAAAGGATTCTTGCAGAAATTCATGTTTAAAGTGTACCTAAATTTGACTACATTTATATTTTGAGGAAATGGAGAGGTCCACTGAAAAGCAAAGCTTGTAAGTTTTGGACCCCTCAGATAATGTGTGAAAAGAGTATAGAATACATAAACAATCAAAGAAGAATAACGGCCAACAGAGACAACATTTATTAAAACACGTAATGACTGGAAACAAAAAGACGTTAACAATTACATGACGAAGAAAGCACAGACAAAATAAGAAAAAATGGGGGCTGCGTTTGGAGGGATCTTTAAATATCTTCTACAAAGAGACATTGCAGTATAAATACACTTCCAGTAGACTGTCTTGTTAAGTAGACTAGTTCACACACACACATACACACTTGCATAGAAATGGTGCACACGGGTTCCTTAACTGTTTACCTATAGAAGTTTTTTAGGTAGATTTTATATATTCTACCTACGGTATACACAAATGAACTCTTCAGGTGATTGGTACACTTTAAGCTTGAGTGATTTTCTGAAAGTTTGCAATATTACCTAAGTGAAATTATGCTCGTTGTGATTATAAATCTAAATCAAGACAAGTCATTGGCTAATGTCTACATAAAGCTGGCTGTGTACGCATATAGTTAAGAGAAAAATGTACGCAAGCATCAAGTTTAAGTGTTTATTCCCTTTCGGAAGGTGATGGTGGCAATAGGGTTTTAAGTTAGGTTTAGAGGTATGTGGTGGGCATAGTGTTGGGTCCTGGATTGTAGTTACTGATTCGAGTAATGTATGTAATTGACCGGAGAGCAATAATCGTCAGAGCCTGTGTTGTGGAACCTTAATGATCTGTCATTGTTTTAATTCCTGGATTTCTCTGGCGTCCTCATTACATTATTAGACTGACATATTGATTTGTATTTTTGTTCTCAATTTTTAAAATGCTCATAATAAACGGGATCATACAACAGAAACACCAACATTTATCATATGTTCTCTCCATTTATTTCCTCCTTTAGATGGCCTAAGTCCTGCGTTACGGGAAGGTTTAGAGGAGTTGGGGCATGTTCTTCAAACAAGTATCTCTCGTCTAGGTGTTGTCAACGTCGCTTCAGAAGCCAAAGATAAAATCACAGCTCATTCTGACAGCAGAAGATTAGGAGCCGAAGCGTCTGTCTTTTAAACTTAGCTAATGACTGTTTGTACTAATGACTATTTATACTGATGACTGTTTGTAATAATGACTGTTTGTAATAATGACTGTTTGTAATAATGACTGTTTGTAATAATGACTGTTTGTACTAATCACTCTGTTTAATCGATAAAAGATTTTTTTTTTAATGGGGAATTTTTTGGGGGAAGGAGTTTTTATAATTTCTAAAGCTTTTATTGATTAAGGTTGACAAAGTTAAATCTGTGTAACTTTAATAATAGTCCACTTAAGTCTCGTTCAGATATGATGCGGATAAACGGTGGCATTTTTTATCGAAGTAAAGTGCAATATGCTTCACATTTCTGTATAACACAGAGCTAAGTGAATACGTGCAGGACCTTTGTTGAGCGCAGTTGCCATTCATTTACACTTACAAATCTGTGTTGGCTTTTTTTTTTTGCGGCAGATTACTGCGTCATATCTGAACAAGCCCTTTTGGAATAACACATTATTCTGTACAATTTACTGCAAAATTAATGAAATTAATCCATTTATAAAATAAAAATTTGAAGATGATTTCATATTGACCTGATTTTCCTTAAAGGGACACTGCCATACTTGTAGCTACTTGCTCCCTCTATATAGAAAACTTCCCCAATCGGTGCCTGTTGGTCCCCCATGATCCTCTTTTTCTTATGTTAAATGAGAGCTGAGTTAATGAGATAGCCACCTGTCACAGTGACCTCGATGGCTCTCTGTGTGGTCTAATCCCTTCTTGCCCAGTAGTGGTGATGGTCTTTAAGGTAATTCTTTATGGAGGAATGGGTTGATACCTGGTGCCTCTTAAATTAGTAGACTAACTTTACCTTCTTAATCAGGGTTTAAACCTGGACTAAAGTAAGCATACTTTTATGATTACTTGCCTACATAGTATTTGTGAGTTCTGGTACTCAAATCCTATAATATCTCATTGACTGCTGAATTCCTGAATTTCCAAAGTCTGTATAAGAACCACTTGGTTCCCAACTTCCCATAAGTATTTGGGTTTAGAGAAACTGGCTATATAACATTTGTTTACTTCTATTGTCATGCAGTGAGCTGGTGTCTTTAAACCAGTAGTTAACAGACTAATAAAATCTAGTTGGAAGGAACATTAATTGAAAAGCACAAACTCTTATTGCTCCTTGAATCAGGACTAATAGTGAGAAACTTGTGACGTACTAGTCAGCTTTACACAAATAGATACAGTCAAACCTGCTTTAGTGACCACCTGTCTACAAGGACCACATTTATTGTTTCCCTTAAACGATTTCTCATTGAAACATATGCTGCATTATTGTAGAGCGTTTAGAGACTTCTGATAATGTAAGTGTTAAGCGCTATATAAACACATATAACTATTATTATAATTTTGTTTAGGATATAACATTCACCAATTTCTTTACTTCTGTAGCAAAATTAATTAAATTAATCCATTTATGAAATGAAAATTCACAGATGATTTAAGTGATAATGTAAGTGTTAGGCGCTATATAAACACATATAATTATTATTATAATTCTGTTTAGGATATAACAATCACCAATTTTTTTTGTTTTGTTCTTCCAATCCCCCATTTTGTCAACTCTCAAGGACATTCTTTCAACACTTTATATTGCTCACACAAAGCGCGCAAAATAGGCCGCCTCGCGGTAGTATTCTAAATTGAATTATTTAGCCGGTGTATTGAAATAGCAGTGAAAATGTAACAACATATTTCATGACAGTAGTAAAAAGATGAAAGGAAATTTAATTTATTACCTACTGAGCTTTCATTTCATATTTGCCAGAGATGGAAAAGTTGTAACTGCTGGATGTCTATAGATTGTAATTGTTGTTTAAAAATTTGCTTATTTCTGATAGTCTTTATTTGTACAAAGCATAATTGATAATAAACAATAGTGAACACATTTTCAAAATTCAAATTATAAGCATCACGTCATGGTTATGATACATGTATCAATTCTGAAAAGTATTGTTTTGAGCCTATGTTAGAGCTCATATTGAATAGCTGCATATATACACCGATTCGGGCGACTTCTGGTGGAAGTGCGCCCTCATAAGGTGACGCCATAACTGGGGGGCGTCTGACTGCAGCTAGCTAGCTTACATTGCATTGCAGCTGGATCGGAGAAGCCCCCCAGTTATAGCGCCGCCACCAGGTACATAAAACCCCCAAACCGAATCGGTGTATATATATATATATATATATATATATCTCTACTGGTACATGGTTTATTAGCAAAATTATTAAAATTTACTGGTGAAATTAGGCTATCATTTTCTTTCAAATTGAGTACCAGCTAATTTGAAATGGCATCTATGCATCCGATTTGCATAATCAAAGCTGTGTGTGATTGTTGTTGCAATACAAAAAAAGGAGAGAATCCCTAATACAGAATTCACACTAAACTATCTGGTATTACCCCCCAAAAATGCTATTTTTCTTTATGGTACTACCCAAAAAGTCATGTATATTATCAGGGTACAACTTATAAACTCTTCTTATACAATTTCCCTAAATATAGGGCAATTTGGAGATAGCAGCGCCTGCTGAAAACACAAATGTTGCTTGCCAGAGCTGAAAGAAAGTATCTTATCATTTGAAAGATTGTTATTTTGTAAAGAATTTTAGATTGTTTAATACAAGGTATGTGTAAATCATATTGTCAACTGCCCACAAGAATCCATGACTGCCATTAATTAACAATGCATCTAGCTGTTCTGGCCTTCCTGTCTGCATCATATGCACAGTATATTAATAATAATAATAATAGTAATAATAATTATAATAATAATGCTAGGCAGAGTGTGCTTAAAAGCTGGGACAATTGAAACGTTGAGATCAGGGTCATTATTCCATGGGGTTGGGGCAAAAAAAATTATATTGTCAACTGCCCACAAGGAAGCCTTTACTGCCATTGCGTAGCTGTTACAGCCTACTTGTCTG
Organism: Strongylocentrotus droebachiensis; assembly: GCA_035222895.1. Lineage (NCBI taxonomy): Eukaryota > Metazoa > Echinodermata > Echinoidea > Camarodonta > Strongylocentrotidae > Strongylocentrotus > Strongylocentrotus droebachiensis. The sequence continues at coordinate 92,152 of JAVYIG010005845.1, forward strand.
CAGCTGACCATAAGTTAGGCAGCGTGTGCTTAAAACCTGGAACAATAAGCCAGTTCGTAAATAGCTTTGGAACGCATGACCCCAATATATCCACAGATCTTTTACACGATGGATACCGTACGTCCCACTTGTGCATTTTAGAATAATCACTGCCGAAGTGATGGAGGTGCTTCATGAATACCTTTTTTTGTGCCTCTTGAGAAGAATACTTCCACCTGTGTATAGGAAAAAATATACTGTTGGTGCATAAAAGAATACTGATTACCGTACATAACTTTCATGTCTCAATGGGTATTACAATTTGGAAACGAATGACCTTTATCTGCCCATGCGCAGATAGTATTTACAAACTGGCTTATTGAAATGTTGAGATCATCTTATTTCTTAAGAATTCAAACTGTGTTGAATACTGACAATATATGTGAAGAGGTTGTGTGTCATTTTATGCAATATGGTAGTCATGTATTTCCATCTGTTTATCTCTCTCTAAAGGTTCATTTTTATTTTCAAATCAAGATGCTGTATTCCATGTTGCAGTTTTTTATGATTCATGCGAATGTAATGTTTGTGTTTAGCCCTCATTCCAAACCCATCTCTCCATTCCATATATGGGGATGCTAGAATTTTGAGTTTTATACATGTATGTCTTTCTGATTTTTATGCAGGATGGTAAAGTGTCGCCTACAGTTGTGTGATTATTATTCTGTGAGGTGGGCATTATGCTAGAACACTACCAATGTCTTATGAATGTCGTTAACGTTGCGGATGAACAAAATAGAGTTTTATCCTGATGCAATGCTAGTATTTCAACCATGTGCATTAATAATCAACAAGTTGTATTCTTACTGCTAGGAAAGCAACGCACATCAGGGAAAATATTCTGTGACAAAATAGAAATATATATAATAGATGTATATTATTTTGAGCATTGATTAAATGGTGCAATTGTGAAGGTAATATATTGTTCGCTGGCTCAAATTCTTAACAGTCACTATGGGGTCTAAACTGCTTTTGCTTGAGACTACCCATATAGGCATATGTACTGTAACCATTCAGGGACTGACAAAGGTTTTACTGTGTTCATATGAGCCTCCATGATAGGATTCTAATGGTCTTCATTATAATCACTTTTCTACTTCTTTGGTTGTATGGTGCGAGATCGTTCTACACAAAGATGTCATAATAAATGGACAGCGAATTGAGATGATATTTCTCTGTGTGTGCAATGGGATTTTCATTATCTTGAGAATTGACACCTTGGCATCGTTTCATGAAAATCATCATCATAAGTACAGGTTCCAAAACCTTTTCCTTAATTCCTCTAAATGCCCGATAAGCGGGCTCTTTGACGATAGAACATATCATCTGCCTTTAAATCCTGTCTGCATTAGTTTTGCCAGGGGGAGTAGACCATGCTGCAAGGTTACTGACAGGTGGTTGTCTCATCTAATCAGCTCTCAATTAACATAAGAAAAAGAGAATCATGAGGGAGCTTTATGACCATAGTATTCCTTGATAACTACAGGGTAAACTTCTTGGTTTTTATTTGGAATTCCACTTTTCTTTGTAATTTTTTTTTATGTAAGACACATTCCTTAAGTTAAAGCTTTCAATTTTGTATTGTTTATTTTTTTTGGAAAATCCTTAAATTTTGTGATTTCATTAAATTCAAGTGTCCATCCTTTCAGATCAATAACTTCTTTTTTATAAACATACCAATAATTTATTTAGTAATCATTTTTGTGTACTTGTTTTTACTTTTTATGTCATGAACCAATTCATATGAAAATGTTCTTGCATATATATCTGTATTGCTATTCAATTTTTGCAATAACTGAACTGAATTATGGCTGAAATGAAGATTTGTTTAACTTCACAGATTGTTGCATTACTCCAGATTTTATTCAATGAATTTGCATTTTAGTGTAAGACAACTGTATTATTGGACAACATGACAATATTTTCTCGTCAGTTTTTTATAATAGTGATACAGTTTACCAGAAAACAGCATTTGTCAATGGTTATACTTTTTTTTACTCTGGGATTATTTTCATTTAGGGAGTGAAAGAAATAGAAATCGGAATTGCAAACAATTATGTTTGTGTGTCCTTTTACTATTTTTTCCCATCCAAGCTACCATTGATTATTTTAGTACTCTTACAATGCTTTCATCAATATTTCATGTTGTGATATGAGTAGAAGGCTTGGCAATGTTATCAAAGTGTTCCGTTTTTGTTTTGTTCTGATACATTATTGCGTGAAGGCACAGTCGGAGAAGAGTGTTTATAACATTTTAACAATATATACCCAAAATTAATATTGAGGTACTAGGGGTATGAAAATGGATTATTGTATTGGAAAAGCTATTTTCATGTTAATATTTGCAAAATTTTACGAAATTTACAAAATATATTGTAATTCCCTGGATGATGGAATTGGTAATAAACAATTTAAATTGATTGAATCAGGCTGTGTGCATTTTGGCTTCATTTCATGGGGTTTTCAATTGCTGTATTTGGAATGTTTCATTGTGGTCGATTTTTGTCTCAATTTATTTAGTCCATCTTCTTCTAATCCTTCAAAGTCCACAATTAATCTCTCTAAAGTCATAACAATTACATCCATGATTTCAATTGAAACGTAGAAAAAATTATACAATTTACTATCGGTACCTGCTTTCTTTTCAATCTGGACAGATTTTTACAATAATTGTGACAAAATTCTCTCTCTCTCTCTCTCTCTCTCTCTCTCTCTCTCTCTCTCTCTCTCTCTCTCTCTCTCTCTCTCTCCTCCCTCCCTCCCTCCCTCCCTCCCTCCCTCCCTCCCTCCCTCCCCCTCCCCCTCTCTCCCCCTCCCCCTCTCTCTCTCTCTCTCCATCCCTCAACTTCTCCTTTCATGCATGTAGGGATAGGCTTTTATGTTTTTGTAATTTATGTTAAATAGCACATTACTTAGACATTTTGAATTATTCCTTTTTTTTTCTTTCTCTGGGGAGGGGGGTATTTTTTGCTTTCAAGAGAAATTACTTTTTACATTATTTGCATTAACATAAGCCTCACATTATTCCTATCACCGTTGTTGAACTATCATGTGGGGTAATATTTAAAAAAATATATATATATTTATAAAATATTTATAATTATAAAAAGATTACAAAAAAGCAGTACAACGTAGATCAAAACCTCACGAAAAGTAAATTTACACTAAGATGCAGGCAATTTCATGAACATGTACCTACCGGTATACAACATTATAAAACAAACTTCAATTTTATAAAGTGCAAGGGCAATTTGTTTTTCATTTTTGCAATACAATATATAAGATCTTTAATATAGTCAATATATTCTGAAACCTTGAAAATTGGGTATTTTACTTTAAAATTTGCATAAATAAATATAATATTTAAGCATAGGAAATAAATACGCCGGTGGGTCAAAAACATCCTTTTCATAGCCAAACATTTTTCAAATATTGAAAAATTCACTACTTGATTAATCTTTTTATTTAAAGTTTTCATCTTTTGATTTAAAGTTTGAATGGTATCATCCCAAATGGGTTTTACAGTCTGACATTAAAAATGAACAATTAGGAGAATCTTCCATCTAATTTTGAACAAGAAGTTTTATGAAATAGTTTGAAAATAAATAAACGAATGTGAGTGCTTATAGAACATTTGAAATCATCAATTTGAATCTTGTTACAATTGACAGGGTTAGGGTCAGAAAGTTCTTGCAGAAATGTTATTCTCTTTATGGAAACATATATTGGCTCTAGAATGACATTATAAGCATATTTGTGAACTTTCCTAGCTTGCACTAGTTTATTGACAATTAAAGGCATCAAAGATTACATCATGATTCAGGTCTGATGAGACCAACCAATCAGAAGGAAAATTTTTCATGAGAAAATTGTATTTCCTCTTATCCCTAGGATTAATATTGTAATCAAGTATCAATTCTTCAAAAAGTTTGCTACCAGGGTGAGGAGGATTAAGCAAATCAGTAATAAAGATGATCCTAGCTTTAAATTATCAATCCAATTCTGATACAAACAATTATTCTTGGATTTTGAACTAACATTCTTATCATTAAACCAAATCAATGACAAGACCCAATATGTAAATGATAAACTTGATGCAATATGATGTGTAACACTATTCAGATTTTATATCTGTTGTAATCTTAGTCCGAAATAACAAAAATGCAATTTATGAAGTTATGGGGACTGAGAGGCTGAAAAGTAAGCTTTAGGACGCCATCTGCGGGCGAATGGTGCAGCATGATTTGTGTAACACACTCGATCCGAGCCGGTGTTTCGTAACGTTGATCGAATACGTTTTGCGTGTATTATTTTCTAATTTTATGAATGTGTACAAAGTGAATTAGAGTCCGTGCGAAGATCGAATGAGAAAGACGTGACGAAAAATGGCTTTGTCGAGCAGAGGGATTTCGTTTTTGAGGGCAGGAGTTGGTAAGAATGTTGTTGATGGTATTTATATATTCCTTGAAAAGTTAGCAAATTCATGAAGCACCAAATGTCTATTGAATATCTGCTAAGTTTTCATTGAAACAACTTTAGTTTTGGTGTTGTTGTTTGAGTCGACTGATTTCCTTCTGTGCAGGTGATGTGATTGATAATTTGGAGTCGGGCTAACTCGGACCCGGGGACAACTCGGCCCAGATGCAAAAACGGTCATTTTTTGCATGTTTAGGTTTAGGGTTAGGGTTAGGGGTAGGGTTAGGGTTAGGGTTAGAGTTAAGGTAAAATGACAAAAAATGACCGTTTTCGCATCTGGGCCGAGTTGTCCCCGGGTCCGAGTTAGCCCGGATCCGATAATTTGACTGGGAATGATTGAGATGTGCTGATCGATGAACAAGTTAATAAATTTGATTTTATCTTGGGAAAGTGATATATATTTGAATCATGAGTTGTAGCTATTCCTTTCTGATGCAAATGAACGTTAATTTATGTTTATGATGATTGATCTAGAATGATTAGATCCTAGATTCTATATCCTAGTTTATGTTATGATTCGGTTCTACGAACATGACGAACAGACAAACTAGTAGGCCTAATATGGGTGCTTGTTCACAACTGTGACCATTTTGGACCCCTGACTCCGGCGTGGAAATACCTTACTACAGTTATAACACAACAAAAATCATCTAAATCTTCCACAATTGTTCAAATAACGATCATGTTTTAAATTTGTTATCTTTTTTACCTGTTTCGTGTCAACTTTCTTATCTATTTTGAAGTATTTTTTTTTTTAAACGAAGCTAGACATTAGTATATACATTCTCACAGGTTTCATGGCAAACCGCTGCACAATACAAGTGCATCTTGACAGTAGGCAGGGGTGCGAGCGCAGGTGCGTGAAGTTAGCGTCCGTATGAACATCGATTCATAATGTGAATTACTTGCATGAATTTAATGAGGGTCTGAGCTTACAAGTTACAGTCGCTAACTTCACACACAAATGGTTGTAGTTCTTAAATTATATCAATGTTATTTCTTTTTTTTTTTCAAATGTAGGACGTCTGCAAACTCAGGCAACATGCAGTTTGGCTACATCATCTAGACACAATGCAAGTGCAGATAAAGTAAGTCACAAAATCAACAGCAAATTTGAGGATTATAAGCTGCTCTCAAAGACAGTGGGCAAAAATGAGATAAAGCTAATCTATAATTTGGTCCAGATTACTTATAACTTTAGGGAACTACCGGTACTTGAACTAAAATCTTCTTTTTTTTTGCCCTATTCTTGAGTCCTTTTACACCATCACGTTGTCTTAAATACTTTTCTTCAAATGCCCTTTAAACTTCAGTATAATGTTTCATTTGCATTTGTCAGATATGATGAATTTGGAAAACAAGGACATTTAATTTGAACTATCTAGATTGAATGCTTTGTAATAATCATAAGTATTGGATTATCTCAGACCTATTTTCCCAGTCCCAGGCCAGATTTCTTGGCTTGAACCCCTCTTTTTTTTATTTATAATAACCTTGTTTGATTATCATTACAGAATGAGTCCCTCAAGGATGAAGATAGGATATTTACCAATCTCTATGGTAGGCATGACTGGAAGCTGAAGGGAGCTATGGCCAGGGTAAGTGATAACAACTTTCATACATATAAACACTTCCCCTAAAAATAACATTATTAAATACAATGGCAGTTTCCAAAAAGTTATTAATTAAAGATATACTGTATGTCTTCTATACTTGGTCTTTCTGATAATTCTTTCAGGCAAGCCCATGGTTTGAATTGGGATTTTTTTTCTACTGGTCCAATTTTTTAATAAGAAAATAATCAGCAGACAAATACATGGGAATTGCAAGATTTTGAGACTTTAAAAAAGATGTTTCCTTTGAAGAAAACAAATACTTCAACATTTTGAGAGAAATGACATGATGAGATGTGTTTTATGCAATACCCGAGAGATAAGTTATCAACAGTCTGTCAGAAAGCTCAGAATTTGTGTGTACTGCTTAAATATGTAAAAAAGGGCCCTGTATTACAAAGAGTTGATATCAATCACAACTTATTTGCAATTGATATCAATAGCAACTATGTACAGAAAGAGATAGGAGACAGCCAACTTGCGATTGATTGGAGGACAACTCTTTGTAAGACGGGGCCCAGATTTCATGCTCCATCTTTATTGACTTACTCTATACAGGGAGACTGGTACAAGACCAAGGAGATTCTATTGAAAGGACATGATTGGATATTGAAGGAAATCAAAGAGTCTGGTCTCCGAGGGAGGGGCGGTGCAGGTTTCCCTACCGGTATGAAGTGGGGCTTCATGAACAAGCCATCGGATGGAAGGTAATTATCACCTGTATGGGTTGCATTCTTGAATAGGATGGCTAGTCTGCTTGTCTGTGCATTGAATTGTACACTAACGTGTCTTTTTCCTGGTTTGATGTTATACTTGTACCTTTGGTGTTCACTTTCAGGCAAACGTTTATTGATAATGTGTATAGCATTGCACAATGAGTAGCCTTCTCATTTCTATATTTTGTAATACAGTTATTACATATATGATCTGACGTGATGAACATAAGATAAGCGGTTTCTCATGTCATGTTGCGAACAACCCTTGATAACTAAAAATTTCACTCCCACAGTCAAATATTCGATATTTCATCACCTTTTAAGTTAAAGCCCCACTGCACTACTTGTACATGTAGCTACTTGCTCCCTCTATATAGAAAACAATGCCTAAGTGGTGCCCGTTGGTCCCCCATGATCCTCTTTTCTTATGTTATTTGAGAGCTGATTTGATAAGATAACCACTGGTCAATGACCAGCAGGGTGGTCTAATCCGTCCTGGCCAAACTAATGCAGACGGGCTTTAACCCATTGCCTGATTTAAAGTGCTTCCTGTAAAGTAGGTGGGAATGAGAGAATTCAGTAGTCACAGGGTTAATAAAAATAAGCTTTTGAAGAACGCTTTGGACATTAAAAGATTTGTATAGACCTGTAATGCAATTGTTTTCTCTGCAGACCTAAGTACCTGGTAGTGAACGCAGACGAAGGGGAACCAGGCACCTGTAAAGACAGAGAGATCATGAGGCACGATCCTCACAAGCTGGTAGAGGGCTGTCTGGTTGCTGGCAGAGCCATGGGAGCTAGGGCAGGTAATGATCTATCATATTTGGACCAGGGGGGAAATGAAGGATCTGGGCTGAAGTCGGTTCGCCCCTTAACCCTATTTAGCCCGGGCTATTTTGAAACTGCATAGCCCGGGGGGGGGGGGGGCTTCTAAGGCCCCCCCCCCCCCCCCCCCCCTATGATCTCGGCCGTGAAACGCCCGATCGCCGCGAAAATTTGCATACATGTCAAGTGAAGTGTATAGAATACTATGGTAATTTCAATTTTTTGAAAAATTCACTCATTTGCATATTTATGGTAAATTATGCAAATAAGGTCATAAAATTCACATTTTTGCCCATAAATCAGACATTATTCATATTTAAGCATTCTTTCTAATAGGCCTGAGTTGAAACGGGTCCCCGCCCGGGCCCCGACCGTCGAGCTGAAACCCGGTTTTTGGTTTTCGGGTTTTTTCAAAATTAAATTTCACACTGATATTTTGAAATATAGAACTAAAAATATGCAATTCACAAACTTATATTTCAATATAATCAAATAAATATGCTTTAGAAATAAATGGATATTGGTTGACAGTAGGTGTTTTTATCGCTCTAAAATTGAGGCTGCAAGAAAGGAATCACGCTTCGAGGTACCGATCGAGTGCGTTCAGAAACGGAAGTGGAAATAGATCTATGACCCACTGAAGACAGAGCAAGAAAGTGCCACACAGAAGACTAAAATGTTGATCAGACTATTGCAATTAAATCGTAATACTAAAGGCATTAATTTAATTGTCAAAATATATCCACAATATAATGGTTTACCCTTAATAGTTTGATGAAGGAAAATAAATTAAAGCTCTTGAAATAACATCGAAGTGCCTTTCGTTCGTTCTAAAAATGCGTGTATAACGGCAATCAGAAGTTACGAGTCAAGCTTGATATGCATGTTTACATCCCTGCAGCGTCATCCGACCTGATCGGAACAATAAGCATTGAACCAATTAAAAAACATCACGTAAGACTTTGAAGGACTCCAATTCAACAAAATTACCGTAAAATAGTTATTTGCTTTGACAAATAATACTATAGATATTCATAATATCTTACAGAAATAATGATATTTCATGAGCTACGTACTCGATATCGAGTTCAGCTGGCCATCATTTTAAAATGAGACATAGTTGTCATGCTTGCAGCGCAGTAGGCTAGCTACAGACAGAATACGGCAGCTCGCAGAGAGGGAAAAAAAAATCACGTAATAGGCACGTGAATATCACGTGATCTCAGGCCCGCGCTTTTTTCCTCTCTCTGCTGCATTACTGCCCTCTACAGTCTACTGCATGACAACTACGTCTCATTTCAAAATGATGGCCAGCTGAACTCGATATCGAGTACGTAGCTCATGAAATATCATTATTTCTGTAAGATATTATGAATATCTATAGTATTATTTATCAAAGCAAATAACTATTTTACGGTAATTTTGTTGAATTGGAGTCCCTCAAAGTCTTACGTGATGTTTTTTTAATTGGTTCAATGCTCATTGTTCCGATCAGGTCGGATGACGGCCGGTGCTGGGATGTAAACATGCATATCAAGCTTGACTCGTAACTTCTGCTTGCCGTTATACACGCATTTTTAGAACGAACGAAAGGCACTTCGATGTTATTTCAAGAGCTTTAATTTATTTTCCTTCATCAAACTATCAAGGGTAGATCTAAACCATTATATTGTGGATATATTTTGATAACTGAATTAATGCCTTTAGTATTACGATTTAATTCTGATCAACATTTTAGTCTTCTGTGTGGCACTTTCTTGCTCTGTCTTCAGTGGGTCATAGATCTATTTCCACTTCCGTTTCTGAACGCACTCGATCAGTACCACGAAGCGTGATTCCTTTCTTGCAGCCTCAATTTTAGAGCGATAAAAACACCTACCGTCAACTGAAACGATATCCATTTATTTTTTAAAGCATCTTAATTTAATTCAATTGATTATTTTATTGTTTTGAAAGCAGTAACTGTCCTTTCCATCGCATTATTAGAACAGCAACCTAGTCTAACTCCCGCCGCTGCATGCACACGATTTTTAGTGTCAGTGCAGTGGTGAAAATTTCGGGTACCCGGTCCCCGCCCGAAATTTTGAAGTCAAACCCGGGTTCGGCAAAACCCGTGATGACTCAGGCCTACTCACTACATATATTTGTTAGACCATTTGGAATAATAATACAACACAAAAAATTGAAAAACCAGGGTTATTCCTTATGTAATCTATTGTTTTGATAATTTCTTATGTATTTCTTTGTTTTTTTAACTTATGTATTTTATTGTTTTTGTTGTTTTATTTCATTTCCAACTATAATTCAACTATTTTGACCCCAAAATAAACACCTAAACTATAAACAAGACCAAATAACCAATGTTTTATCTCTTTATTTGAAAAATGAGATTTCCATATGTTTTGTACACAAATCACAAAAATGAGCGATTTTCGGGCTGACATGCAAAGACAAAACGACACGTGACTTTGTAATAGTAAGTCCGATTTTCGAAAAATTTCTTTCAAAAGATGCGCAAGACTCGAAAGAAAAAAGTCACAAAATTTCAGTGCAAGATTTTCTTGCGTTAAAAAATTATCGCGAAAAATGTTGAGGGGGGGGCTTCTAAAGCCCCCCCCCCCCCCCCGGGCTAAATAGGGTTAACTTTTTAAACAGCAATCTTTATTGAAAAATGAATTATCGTTAAAGAGAAGGTTGAGTTCTGGGGAGAGGTGAAAATAATTTGTTAGCTTTATTGTTGTAATGATGCAAGTGTGGAAGAACATCAGAGGAAATTGTTCCCCGAAAAGCATGGCTCTTCAAATGCCTTTATATTCTAAATATGACAAGTAACAGCTTAAAAATGAATTACTGTTTAGGCTACTGATCCTCACCACATTTGATAGATTATGTTCCAGAGGTAAAAGTGAAATTAGTATAGATCTGCAATGATAACAAGTTTTAAACAACTAAAAAAAAATAGTATAGTTATTATGTAACATCATTAATATTTGATTGTTCTATTTCTATTTTATTTATAGCTTATATCTACATCCGTGGAGAGTTCTACAATGAAGCCTCTAACATGCAGCTTGCAATCAAAGAGGTATATCTTGTGTTCCAATTATTGAAACAAATCTTTTGATCATAGCACATGCTTGTAAAGAATGAGATGGTGCCAAGTATGTCCATGTTTTGAAAACTGTTATTAGTATATTCTTAAATGTACATTGCACATAAATATTTTCCAACCAATTTCAGAGTTATATCTTTAGAGCATTAGATTAGATTAGAGCAATTTCTGTTGCATCATTGGAAATATTTTGAACAGTGTGTGGATATTCCTTTAACCAGGCACTTCAAGTATATATACCAATATATTAAGAACTTGTAAGCCCATTCCCCAATGTAGTCTTAGATTGTTACTGAAAGTATCGAGTAAAAAACAAAATAAAAAAGCCAGTGAGAAACTAGACAGAGTAGTCTCATTCAATGATTTCCTGTCTGTAACCTGTGTTTGGTTATAATAATAATAATAATAGGTCTTGTTTACCCAGGGTAGCCTCATCATTATTTGTACTGTTCTCTCTGAGGGCCCTGCAATCATATCATTTATTTGGTTGTTCTGTCTTTACAGGCCTATGAAGCAGGTTACCTGGGTAAGAATGCCTGTGGATCAGGGTATGACTTTGATGTCTACATGCACAGGGGTGCCGGAGCCTACATCTGCGGAGAGGAGACTGTAAGTTGCATTCATATCTTCAATTTTAAAAGACAGTAGATGTAGATGTTTCTCTTTTTACTTGCATTCTTGGTTTTGAGTCAAACAGAATGTAAGTGCTATAATAAATTTGTACAAATCTTATCCAGGGAATTGTAGTGTTCGTTGAAATACAGTGGAGTATGGAGCCTTGTTACACAAACTCTTTTGAAACACAGAAATTACCTCCATATGAGAACCCTTGTTATATCATGGCTGGAAAACATTAGAAAACATTACCTTGATAAAAGTAAAATTTGTTTCAATAGTGTTCTTTTTCAATGAGGTTCCAAAGTACAGTGATATGATTTGTGCAGTATGCACATTTAAAAAAACTCCAATAATATGCTATTGAATACATAGATTTTTTCATATAAAACTCTTTTTTTCAAACATTATGTTAAATATGAGATAACGGATCATGCATGCACATTGTGAGTTAGTTGTTGAATACTGTACAAAATCTTGATTACTGCTCCAGTACCCGATAATGGGATTAAGCATACACATACACCTACACATTGGGTTTTATTCAATTAGTTGATTGCTTCATACATGTAAGTACATTTTAATATTCTCGGTTCACAGAAAGTGTGTTACTTCTCTACACATACTTTCATGATAATTTTTTGTGAATATTTGATGAACTTCCCAGGCCCTGATTGAGAGTCTCGAGGGCAAGCAGGGCAAGCCCCGTCTCAAGCCTCCTTTCCCCGCCGACGTCGGTGTCTTCGGTTGCCCTACCACTGTGGCTAATGTGGAAACAGTCGCTGTTGCACCAGTAAGTACAAGATCAACAACCCCCCCCCCCCCAAAAAAAAAAAAAGAAGAAGAAAAGAAGATAAATGAGAGTTGACCATGACATGCTTACTCTATTCTGCAATGAATTAAACTTTTAATCAAACTATTGAAGTACATGTTATCTCTTCTATATTGTAGTTATTAATCATGGAAATTTGTGGCTAATGTGGAAACAGTCCCTGTTGCACCAGTAAGTCCAAGTTCAACAAACAATAAACGAACACATGCACGCACACAAAAAAGATAAGAGAGAGAGGTGTCCACCTTGACATGCATACTCTATTCTGCAATGAATTCAACTTTTAATCAAACTGTTGAAATACATGGTATCTCTGCTATATTGGGGTTATTAGTCATGGAGACCGGTTCCTGAACTAAGGATTGCGTGATTATCGTAGACATTGTATTTCAAACAGAGGAAAATTGTAATTTTCAACATAAGAATTCATGGTGTTTTGATCAAAGGTATGCCAATGATGAATAGTTGCATTTGTGAATATGCATAATCCTTTCAATAAAGCATCTTTGCAGGAACTTTGAGAATTCTCAATCTCTGTTTCTTCCCTGTCCTGTCAACAATCAGATCATCTGCAGGAGGGGAGCTCCGTGGTTTGCTGGCTTTGGACGCGAACGCAACCAGGGCACCAAACTGTTCAACATATCAGGCAACGTTAACACCCCCTGTACCGTGGAGGAGTCCATGTCTATCCCCCTCAAGGTCCTGATCGAGAAGCATGCCGGCGGTGTAGAGGGGGGCTGGGATAACCTCCTAGCTGTCATCCCAGGGGGTTCATCTACCCCTATGATCCCTAAAGAGTGAGTATTAAAGCCCTACTGCACTACTTAAAGCTACTTGCGCCCTCTATATAGCAAAAAATGCCTAATTGGTGACCGTTGGTCCCCCATGGTCACCTTTTTCTTATGTTAATTGAGAGCTTATTTGATGAGATAACCACCTGCCAGCGACCATGCAGGGAGGTCTAATCCTCCTGGCCAAACGAGTGCAGATAGGGTTTAACATTCAATGTGAACAATGTTAACATCATTAAAAGTGTATGTGTAAGTTTGTTGGGGGGGGGGGGTATCATCCTGGGGGTTTGTCATTGCTTCTTATCCAGAGTTAGTAATGATGTTCTGTTTCCACACTCCCTGTTTTGTTGGAGAGACCATACTGATATTTTTTTTCCCCTTGAGAAGCAAAATAGAGTTTAGAGGGGGCTGGGTAAACCTCCATTTGTTATTGTAGGGGGGTCATCTACCCCTCTAATCCCCAAAAAGTGAGTTTTTATATTCAATGTGAACACATCCTTTTTTGTGAAGAAAATCATATTAGCACCAGAATTTTATTTTAAAAATCAATTCTTGGTGCAGACAATTTCTATGAGGTCGTTAAAATGATGAACTGCATGTAGACTTGAGGCTAGAAGATATCTGTCAGTGTCAACGATAATCACCAATACCTCGGTGCAGTTATTTTACAATCCCTTGTCCTGATTTATTTCTACCCAGTGTATGCAATGATGTCCTCATGGACTTTGATGCCCTGGTTGCCGCCCAGACTGGTCTTGGAACTGCTGCTGTCATCGTGATGAACAAGCAGGCTGATGTCATCCGATGCATCGCTAGGCTCATGGAGTTCTACCAGCACGAGAGCTGTGGCCAGGTATGTGCAAGATCCAAATCCACACAATATGTTCTGATAGCTAATTTTAAGCTTAAGGTAGTTTCTTTGAGTAATTCACCCAAATTTAAGATACTACGTCCCATTTGCAGGTAAAAAAAAATTAATAGGTTAAATACCAACGTCATTTGAAAGACAATACTTATTTAGAACTTCCCTCAAAACGAAAGGGTTTGAAATGGCTGTCTGTGGGAAAATAATGACCATTAGTTATTGAATCAACATAATAGTAATAGTCTGACTTTCAGACTCTTGTACCAAATGGTCGTACGTTTTGTGCTGCGCAAAGATTCAATCAACAAGTAATGGGTTATTGATGTAGACAAATGCTCATGTACCTGTTACAGCTCATTTTATTTATGTTATTACCAAAGAAAAAAAGATGTCAGTCAGTCACTCAATATTGTCTGACAGTGAAGTCTAGAAGGTAAACGGGTTTCTTTGCATAATTTGAATACTGGGACACTTTTGAAATTGCGTTACGAAACTAGCCTGAGGGGAACTTTCATTTGGTGCAGTAAGTGCAGGGGCGGATCTAGCTTTTTGCTAAGGGGGGGTTTGACCAAAATAATGACGATGCAGAGCATTGTCCACGAGCCGCGAAGCGGCGAGCCGATTTTTTTGGGGGTGTTTATTTGAACCCCGTAAGTGATGTTTTCCTGGCATCTATTAACACAATGGAGACCATAAAAAGCAGTGCATGATAACGTCTTTTTAAATCAAGTAACAGTTTAATACATAGTTATATCCAGAGTTATCATGTGTTTGGTTAAGTTACCAGATGAGTTGAATATCTTCTCACAATATTTGCACTTGAAAGGGTTTCTCTCCAGCGTGCGTTCTTTTTTCTTTTTTTCTTTCTTTTTTTCTTTTTTTTCCCTTTTTTTTTGGGGGGGGGGGGCGCCCAAGGGGGGGGTTGCAACCCCCCCTCTAGATCCGCTTCTGAAGTGTATGATAAATCTTCCTTATCAGGCAAGTTCATTTATGCATCTTACCCTTCAGTACATTTAGATATACCTTGCAAACAAGCAAGTTTTGATAGTAAAAGATTATTCTGGAGCAGAAGAAAAGGTTTGAAAATTAGAAAATGGATGTTAATTGAATATTAATTGTATCATTTATTTTAGTGCACACCATGCAGAGAAGGTACTGGCTGGATGACGAAGATCACCAATAGGTTTGGTAAGTGTAATATCACATTGCTTATCATTCCATCATCATTGGTCCTCCTCTCTAGCTTGAGTTCAAATGATGATGTTGCATAGTGTGATAAAAGGCCAGATTGGTTCTACCTTATAATTGTGATGGTTATGATGATTGTGGGATGATGCTTGTGATGATGATGGGGAGGAGAATGATGATGATTGTGATGATGAATGTGATGATGATGATGATGATGAAAATGATGAAGAATATGGCGGTGATGATGATGAAAATGATGAAGAATATGGCGATGATGATGATGATTATGGTGATTGGTGATAAATATGACAATGAATATGATGATAAATATGATTGTGATGATGAAGATGATGATGATGATTTTGAAGGAGATGATTATGGTGTGAATGATGATGATAGTGATAACGCGTCATGTTGTTATTGAGTGACACCAACCAATTACGTCTTGGTTAATTTAAATTAAACAAGAGAAAAATTAGCAGAACGGCTTTTCTATGAAATTTGTTACTTAGACCTTTCCATAACTATTGATGTCTTGTTTACTATTACAGTTGAAGGCAATGCCAAGCCAGATGAGATTGATATGTTGTATGAGCTGAGCAAGCAGATTGAGGGCCATACTATCTGTGCTCTAGGAGATGGTGCAGCATGGCCTGTACAGGTAAGAATCATCTGAAATTGGCCGAGTTAACAAGTAAAAAATCGTCACCACAGTCATACCATCATACCCACACCAAACAGACCAATAGGGTATCCCTGAAGGATGATAATATATTATTCAATGTATTGTTGGTCTGCAGTCAATTTCGTCTCTGCAAGTTTCATTTAAAGGAGCATGTTTCGAAAAATGATGGATGCCTGGAAAATTTGACTTTAGTAGTCGGGCTTTGTTTGATTTTTGTTTTGGACAGCTCGGGTTAAAGGTACTATGTCCCTTTTGCAACCAACCTCAAATGCTGTAGAACTTTGCAGGAATTATGAATATGTCATGTATGTCCTATCTGTGAAATTCAAACGTTAGCAGTGTCCTCATATTCAAATTATGCAAGGAAACCCGTTTACTTGCTAGACTTCACTGTCAGACACTATTGAGTGTCTGACTGGCTTTTCTTCTTCTTTGGTAATAACATACATGAAAAGAGTTGTAAAGGGTACATGAGCATTTGTCTACATCAATAACCCACTTCTTGTGATGGCCAAGATTAAACTGATTGAATCTTTGCCCAGCATAAAACGTATGACCATTCGGTACAATTGTCTGAAAATCAAGACTGTTACTTTTGGGCTCTATAGCCCTAAAGTCGATTTGACAACTAATAGTCATTATTTTCCCACTTGAAGACATTTTCAAGCCCCAACTTTTTTAGGGAAGTTCTAAATTAGTATTCTCTTTCAAATGCAGTTGGAATTTAACTTTTTCATTTTTTTGGCCTGCAAATGGGACATAGTACCTTTAAAGGCGGTATACATTTTATTTTTGTGATGATCCATCTTTGAAAGTTAATATTTTGAAAGGCACGTTTTTCACAACAACTCATGTTGAAATCAATTCAACAGTATTTCTTTATTTGTTATACCTTCATTTTATTCCAAAAATATTCTGATGAAGGCAAGACATTAATCTTTATTTGCCACACTCGACTTAGGTGAGGCAAATGGGTACCTGGCATGAATTAATTCCTTGAAATGCTAGAGCGCTGTAATAGCAGCTAGGCTAAAGCCGGGGGTATAATAAATGCGCCTCGGAATAGAATTTCTAGATAGCTGGCGCTATAGAAATGCCGATTATTATTATTATTCTGATGAAATGAATGTTTTATTAGTATTTCAAATGACCACTCTATATCCTTGTTACTTTCATCTTTTCAACCAGGGTCTTATCCGTCACTTCCGTCCAGTGCTAGAAGAGAGGATGAAGAACTTCCATGAGGGCAAGCAAAAGGCATCAGCCACAGCATAAGGTCTACCGTCGCACCAAAGCATTTATTACCCTACCAACAAAATTGATTGAAAGCAGAGAGGTTAAGTCCCTATGTGTTGTGATTGCATGATATAGAGATGTTTTCAATATTTGGACATGTTGGAAATGTCTTGTATCTTTGGTTATTCATGTATGTCAGGGGAGACAGGGAGGGGGGGGGGGAGGGCTGGGTTGATGGAAATGAGAATTATTTAATCAACTGTTCAGGTTTAATTCATACCCATATTTATCACATCTTCGTGGTTAATGAATTTGATAGTGCAAATAGATCAAACACTTCATACATACTTGGTAAAAAGATTGTGGAATCTGTTATTCTTATCATTCTATCGTTAATATCTTTCTGAAAGAACCAGTAGCCTTTCTATTCAATTGGTCTATTTTCTGAATGAAAGAAAGACTGGAAACTTTTGTTAATTCTAGGGAATCAAAAAGCTTTCTTCAATCTAATATCACTTCTCCCGTGGTCATTATAAGACAACTGTAATGGTTGTATAGCTGGGAAAAGGAGAGGTCTGTGTAAAATGTGATGTTTCCATACAGATTTATTTGATTGCAAAACTTTGTCTGGAACATTGTCTCAACTGTGGATAATGGAAGAGAGAAAGTTTCCTCAAAGTAAACGGAATGAAATGAATTTATGTAATCGAGACACGATCAATGCACCATTATCATGTACATATTTTAATAGAGCCATTGCACGTTTGCTGTCTTTTTCTGGGTTTAAAGACATTTACTTATATTATTGTATAGAAATGATAACGACCTGTGAACTGGACAGGTGTAATAAAGTGAATATCGTTCAAAAACAAGAAAAGTTGAAAGTGTGTTTAATATTTGATACAGGACCTGAAAATAGATACCTGTGCCCCGTCTTACAAAGAGTTGATATAAAATCGCAACTTATTTGTGATTGATATCATTCGCAACTATGTACATAAGAGATAGGAGACTGCAAACTTGCGATTGATTGGAGGACTTGCATTTGATTTGGAATTTTTGATTAATTCGCAACTCGTTGTAAGACAGTGCCCAGGTATTTGAATATGATTGTCAACTCATAGAGAGAATGAGAGGAGACAAAGTGGAGAAAAGTAGAACATAGTTTAGGAAAAGGATTAGGCAGAGAAATAGAGTATAGACAAAAAAAAGGGATAGAAATACAGAGACTTGTCATGAAGTAAAGGAGAAAAATGGTGTATAAAAGATGAGATGGATACAGAGACAAAAAGAGGAATAGAGAGGGGACAGAGAGATAGATATAGAGAGAGAGAGAGAGGTGGGGGGAGGGGGGGGGGGAGAAAGAGATGAGATGAAGGCAGAAAAAACAAGAGAATGAGGTGAAGATATACTGATATGAGATGGGAGAGAGAAAATGACAAAGATATCGGTACTTTTCAGCTCTGGCAATGAAAGCTGATAAGTCTAAATAAAGATTTAGTGCCTCAGACAACCATTGTGTAATGACTACTACTACTGGGTCTAGCCAAGGATTTGGTATATTCGTACCTACTCTGCCTTGACAATTTTTTCAATTAACCAAACAAAAATGTAAAACTAAGTATCAACAAATGAACTTAGAAACAAAGTCAGCATGAATACATTGTATTTGCTCCTTTATCACATGATAATGTTAATACTTTTTATATACAGATAAATCACACAAATCTGAGGCAGTTTTTACAAGTCCATTGCTATCCTTGGGGATCACTGAGCATGATTAAAAGGATTTACGAGACGTGTTCCTTCGTACAATCCTAGATAACTTTATTCCTGTGAATGTAATAAATTACTACCTGGAATAATTAGTATGCTACATGTAAGTAATGAAAGCCAAACCTATTTTTTTCACACACCCAAACTTCATGACATACACAAAGGAAATTTGGAGTACAATACTGAACTGGTAACGCTGCATTTGTGGTTGTTCAAGATTGTACAGCATGATCTTTTTGTTACACATCAAATCATTATCAAAGAACATATGAGCAAAATGATGCATACAAAATACGATTTATAAATGCCAATCCATGTGTTCAATAAGTCAAAATTGAATTGGGATTTCAACAGAATGAAATTCAGATTTCTCAATCATGATATTGATTCTTTTGTGTGTGTGTGTCTGATGTCGTTTTACAAATCACTGCACCATCCTTCAATTAACAAAGTCTAATGAAGCTGAAATTTGATGGAAATCAAAACAAAAAAATTAGTATGAGCAGAGTAATTGCTATAATAATAAATTGAGAACCTACCAACGTAAAATGAAATTTTCTTGCAGTAATCTAAAGTTAACTGACAGGCATAACAGGAAAAACCAAGTGTTCACATACCATTGATTCATCCAAGTCTGTCGACATATAAAAAGGAAAATCCTCTGGCGGAAAGCCTGGAAGGTTAACTCTATGTTTAATGAGTTAATGCCCTTCTGGTTAATATAATTAACAGCATCATCCCTATTCAGTAAGTCATGTTCTATGTTTGAATCGTTTCCTTCTCCCATATTTCATAACCTTGCACATATTTGTAGGACCTACATTATACTGCCCTACTGAAACATATAGGCCCGAATTCACAAAGCAAGGTTTGAGCTCAGACCAAGGTTTGAGCTCAAACCTCCTTTTGTTTCGCCGAACCTACTTTTGTTCTTTACAAACCAGATTTGTAAAAAAGCGTAAAACGCGTCATATGACGTACGAAAACCAAGGTTTGTTGACAAACCTCCTTTGTGAATTAGGGCCAAGATGTTTAACTCATTTTTTAACTGATACATTGTACAGTATGTATTTCAAACTGGATTATATGCTATTTCAGTTTGTGCCACAAAATGTAGTGGCACACAAAGATTCGTCCGGAACGCAATTTGCATAATTGTTGAAAATCATACTTTTTTACCACACGGAGATAGAACCACATCATTAGGATATGGACCTGGTAAATGCTTACGTCTCAATGAGGCTTAATCTTAGCTAAACCTTCATTCACATACAGTATGTTGAAAATGAACTTGTATAATGTGGCAACCATCACAAACTATGATGCATTTTGCATTCCGGATGCGTCTTTTTATATGCCACTATATTGTCCCTAAGCCACCTAAGGTAACACTAGTCAAGCAATTTAGCTTTGCACAAGTTGCAATCACAGCAGAACCAAAAGGAGTACTACATCAGTTCACTTTTTTGTGTCCTTTGACTTTAAGTCGTACGTTCTCATTTTGAGAATGACATTTTCTTGCATATTAAGCCGTGCTCTTGTCCTCCACAAGTCCATATACACCCACATCAGGCAGCCATTTTCCCCTCTGTTTATCCCACAGTGAGTATCCTTCTCAAGTATCTCCTCCACGCCGCTGAAAAGTTTCAACTCTTTCTCGTAGGGACGCTCGACTACATATTCCCTGAGTTTCTTCTCCGCTTTCAATCTGGTGTCTTTGTACCTGAAGGGACTGCAGTAGATATCCTGGCGTTCTTCGAGCATGTTGGATATGGCATCTAGATCTCGATTGATCTGAATATGTTTTTGGTATTGCTGTCGCTGCGTGTTGGTGATATGACCTTGAAAGCTTTCAATCTCCTGTTGTAACCTCCTGATTTCAGCTTGCAAAGACGCGATCCTGTCATCTGGATTAGCATGATGCCCTCTCATAATTTTCCAGCCTGGAAGGAAAATAAACAATAACAATACTATTTGTGTGGGTTTATTGGGCTTAATTCCCATCTACAATGCCTTTAATACCTGTACAGGTCTATACAAAAATGTGTGGAAAATATCAGTAGATGCTTAGTTCACAAAAATGACAAATATGGACCTCAAATTGTTAGATAACTATTGTTATACTTTAATGAAAGAAACTACATATGTATGCCTTATGGATCGACTATAGTTCAGAAATCAGAATACAGATGAAGGAATTGTAATATTGCATTCTTTGTATTAAAGTCTCCAATCAAACAGTGCATGTCTCTAGTGACATCCGTTTTTTAATCTCACAGTGGAACATGACTCCTTTGAACATTTTTTTGAGAGTATAAGTATAATTAACTTTTTAAAAATAAACTTAAATCTAATACATCTTATGTAGAGAAAATAATCTTAGAACATGAATATTTCATTCTTTGGTGACTCTCACATGGCATTTTTTTTGTTGAAGCCCTTGCCTGAACAGTGAACACCATGTTTGCTAACCCCAAAATATAAAGCAATTTGAAAGAAATTATTGCTATGAAATATGAGTCTTCTTGAATTTAACTAAATTGTCATTCATGTCCACATGGTATCTAAGGCCAAGCATGACTTAGATTTGGTTGAATGTCAGCATATACATGTATATCATTGCCCTGGGCAACTGGAAAAGAAGGACAAGTGGTTTTGTGGTACTCTCACATCTCATAAAATAAATTTACAATCAAATCTGTACATAAACATAAAGGCCACCAACAGATACGATAAAACTGGCCTACAAGTCCTTGGGTCAAAGTGACCTCTTGGAAAGGTCCTACAATGTATAAATTCTGTTTTTCCTAGAAATTGTAAAAGGCTACTACATGTACGGTATGCTTTTTGACAAGTTTTACTGTAACAGGGGATCATGGGCACATGAAATCAAGGTCATAGTCTGATGTAAAATTGAATATATGAAGAAAATCTCACTCAGAAAGGCTGGAATGACGTAAGGAACTGCGTAAGGTAGGAAGACATCTCTAACTAGCCTGCTGATCTTTGCCTGCCAGGTCTCGGGTGGATCAGGCAGAATATTCAGATCATTCATAATATTCATTGTCCTTCACCTGCTATACAGTATGCACTGGGGGATATTGAGGGAAAAAATAAGACAAAAAGACACATTTGAATGCGAGTCTTTACTGACACATCAGTCAACATAGTTAGCAATACATGTATACAATGTGATATAGTTTTTAAAAATGCTATTGAACAGGGATCACCATTTCTTTGTAATGTAGACTAAGCTCAATTTTCAAGATTTTTGTAATCGGCAGGGGGAGGGGGAGGGGGTGAGCCTTGGAGGAGGGAAGGGCAAGCGCATAGCCAGGATTTTATTTTAGGGGGGGGGGGGCGGTAGTCAGCATGCAAAGCGTGTGAATCACTTACAGAGGACGCATAGACTCACTTGATTTGCCTAGCTGTCTCCATTTCATTGAAAGATTAAACATTTGATCTAGCATCAAAATGACTAATCTCAGTTCATTTGAGCACAGATCTATCTAGTCTAGATCTATCTAGTCTAGGTCTAGTTGAATCTTTTCCCTGGAAGTTCTGTAACTGTAAGGGCTTGACCCAATTTCATAACTCATTGGTGCAGAGCATTGTAGTAGCCGACAGCAGTAGATATATTATAATTGTTAACAAATCATGCAATTCGAAACACATGCAGTGCCAGTGACATCTGTTTTTAAACTGATTTTGCAAATTGCGAAACATGTAGACCCCTACTAAAAACTGATATTTAATTTGAAAGGTGGCTTAGCTGCTTACAAAGTCAAATGCAAGTAAAACTTGCTCATATCAGCATGATCAGGCAGGCGTCGGACATCTCATTTAGATAGCAAGTCAAATCAAGTGGTCTGTGCAACTGATGATGCGCTCAGCTCGGGCGCTTGGAGCTGGATCCGGACGGCCGGTACGGGTGATGATGTCATGCATGCAGTGAGCGATCTTTACCCACGAACTGTCAGCTGCATTCCGCCCGCAACTCCTGGCTCAATCATCCACAAGCTACTCTATCCGTGCTTTGTACTGTGGAGGAGGTACCGTACGTTCGTTCGTGCAAAGGTTACGAAAATCACTTCCGTATTAGCTGGTATAGACGACGGTAGAGAGATTGCATGACAGAGATTTTGATTGGTCAATAGTTCACCGAGACTATCTTTTAGACCAATCAAAATAAGCGTTCTGAATACGGTCGGTAGTGAACCTTGGGCTTAGTCTTTTATTAGCCCTTTAAAGAATTTCAATTATATGATTCTGTTGCATTTCCTCAAAAATCAAGATGAAAATAATTCATTTGTATGGAATTGTTACAAAACTACAAATTATATCATTATAAAGAGAACCACAATGCCTAAAATGTATATATGAATCAGCAAATCTCAATGAAAAATTACAAAAAGGTATGGAAATACGACTAGATAAGCACCAATTTCCGAGTGTACACATTATCACATACATCATGTAGAGAATGCTAGCTCCAGCCGGAGGATTCTAGAAAGAAGAAGAAGCTACGAGGAGAAACCGCTGAATTACTACAACACTGACGACCTATAAAATAAATTGGTTCGATTTGCTTAACATGTACACCGGATTATCAGAAAGGAGTATATAATGGATCAACGCGATGGTCAGAAACCACAAAATATTCGCCCGATTACCATCGACGATCCGCTTCCGAAAAATTGGGAAATGTTGACCGACCCGGGGACAGGTTGGTTGTTTTTCGTCAACCATGCAGCCCGTGCTACAACTTGGGAAGATCCAAGAGATGCACATAGTAATGTGAGGACAAGTTATGGCAGTAATGGAACACACTCTCCAGCTGGCTCTGATGTACAGGTATGTTTTCTTTCTTTTCTCTTTTGCCTTTTTTCTTCTTTTTTTTCCTTCATCTTCCAACTCTCTATATCGCATTGCCTGCAGTGCTACATCACATGATGTAGACCGAATTTTCCGTCTCTTTCGTTCGTTAGCCTCTTATTGGGGTAGGGTCGGCTCTCTCTTTAGAGACGGAAACCGTCTATACACATTCCCGTGATAACGCCACGGCCATTTCAGGTCGTAGGGTTATGCCCCCAAAATCCCCCAAAATGTCATTTTACCTCGAGCATGTTATATTGTAAATTAGGCCTAGATCTAGGCTATAATAAATCAGTTCCACTTACCAACTTGACTGAAATAATCAGTTTAATAGTCCCTTTTTAGGAAATTATGGGTCAAAATCGAAATCCATTTTGAAAATCTTTTTCAACATGGATTCCGATTTTGACCCATAATTTCCTAAAAAGGGACTATTAAACTGATTATTTCAGTCAAGTTGGTAAGTGGAACTGATTTATTATAGCCTAGGCCTAATTTACAATATAACATGCTCGAGGTAAAATTACATTTTGGGGGATTTTGGGGGCATAACCCTACGACCTGAAATGGCCGTGGCGTTATCACGGGAATGTGTATAGATCTAGACGGTTTCCGTCTCTAAAGAGAGAGAGCCGACCCTACCCCAATAAGAGGCTAACGAACGAAAGAGACGGAAAATTCGGTCTACACATGATGTAGCTGCCCTGTGCCTGCGCTGATTTGGCTTGCCTTGTCTTTGTTTTGGTCATGTTGTTGTCATCAACAAGACAACATCATCTACCTAGACCCTACATCAAAATGTATTACTGTTATCTTTATTTTAATCTTATTGGTATTAAACCTTTAATATGTCATGTATTTCTCTAGACACAATTTCTTGGAGAAATATTACAACAACACAAAACATAACTTGTTGTGTTATTACTGTTGATGCTCTCCTCCTAAGACAGGAGATGGATTTGGTGAAGCCAGGCTGTTTTTATGTATTCTCAGCTGAAAATATCCCCTAACAAAATTGATTGATTTTTGGTCTAGTATATCTATAATTAAAGTCAAACAGTCATTTATCAAAAACAATCATCATGATCGTGCAATTTGTAAATTGCTTTTAAATTGATTTTAAAAAATTGTTTTGTCTTCTTCAATTAGAACTGGTGTTTATATTAAAATACTTAAACTACTGTATCTGTATCTGTCCGTGACGTACAATCACCAGCATCTGTTTGTCACGTACATATAAGTTATAAACTGCTGTTATTACTATACATGTACACTTGTACATGTAGGTACAGTTTGATTATGTATTCAAGTACAACACCAATTTCTCTATTAAAATGCTTCTCATATGCTTAAAGGTAAAGACCAGTAATGGTCATGCGATTGCATTGTGAAAGAAACGTTGTGGAATTGATCAGAAAAGGTCGATCATCTAGCATCTAGCATCTGCAAGGTTCTGGAATCATCAAAATGATAAGAAATTTGGCTCATTCTTCGTAAAGTTACAAGCACTATACACAGAAAGATGTATATGGGACTACCCTATCTCTCTCACCAGACCATGAGAGAAATAAATTTACCAAATATATGAATTAGTAGGCGGTTTCCCGGCAAATTTTGTATCATCATGTATTAGTCAAAACATATTCTTTCACATGATTGGTAATACCTTTACCTTTACCGCAAATACTGGAAGAATGCTGAGACAGCAGTCGAGCTTCCAGGTCTATCTTCTTGGTCTATCTTCTTGTACTCATACTCTTTAATAATAATTCATTTTTTGAAATTGGGGCGTTGCCAATACTGGTCTTTACCTTTAAGAAGTTCAGATTACTGGGGCACACATTAATTCAATATTAAACATTACCAGTTACCAGCAATAATGTGTGACTGGACAGTTGGTAATTCAGACAGAGCTTTTCATCAAACAGCTTATAATGAAACAATTGTGTACCGTAAGTTCTTATGATGCTATTACTATTACATGTACTAGTATTTTCAAGTTCAACAAGGTTTCAGTTAATGTAGCATAATTTGATGCATATTTTTCATAGAATCCAGCTACACGTCACACACACATCAGCTATATATATTTCTACCCCACCACCCTCCATTCTGTGTCTATTATTTTGATTATAAAAAAGGTTCCGGTTAGTTTTGGCAGATTGTCTAAGAAGTTGAGAGATTTCGCATAATGAAAGCTATGTTTTTTAATCCAAAGGTAATACTAATAAACTACTTATTAAGTATACCCAAGATCCATTTTACCCAGGAAACCGGTTCTAATTATATTGCTTAAATTTAAGTTGAAGTGAATTATCAAGAAAGGTATGAATTCATTAACAATTAAACAAATGTTACCATCAATAATTAAGATTAAGATTATTAAATTGATTCTCTTGCACAATGTTCCTCAACAAAAGTGAACTTTGATCCAACAGATGAAAGTTTTACTTTAAGGGATCGTTTAACAATGTTAAATATGAGATACATGGTCCTACATGTTACCAGTGTCTGTGATATGGTGTAATATTGAAGCCTTAAAAAAATCGTGCTTCAAAATGATCAAGAAGTGCCTCAAAAAAGTAAAAATCTTTAAGTGACCGGTTTTACCATGTACTCGTTTTCCCCAATAGACTGTAGTGTTATGAAAACCATTCGGCAAATTTGTAATTCCAATCATTAATATCTTGATAATCAGACAGGCAATCGGCTTGTAAAAGTCATATAGTTCCTGACTGACCTAAAGGTTTATCATTGCAGCATGAGCTAAATCAAGGATTATTTCTAAAGGATCTAAGGCAAAGTTACTGGATCCCTTTAATTGTTCTAGATAGTAGAGGAAAACAGTACATGTACAGTATGTGTAAATCTAATAATATCATAAGGGAATAAAGAAATTTGAATTTTATTTGTGTATTGGTTTCATTTCATTCACTTTTAGGGGGGGGGGGGGGTGATCCAGGTTGCCTTGGCAATCTTCCTGTCTACCTCACACAAAAGGCTAGCAAGATAAAATGACTTAAAATTTGCCCATTCACACTTTACACATTTATATGTCTAATACTAGCCTTGTAGTGGAAAAATATCAAACATTATTTACAACATGAAAATGAAATCTTTCAACCTTTAAAAAAACATGTAGACAAGGAAAGATTTTGGAATTGACTTGAGTTGCCTTGACTGTAGACAGCCTAATGAGGCGTGAAATTGAAAGTACAGTGAAATTACTCTTTTGTTATTGTTTACCCACCCAGTACATACAATTACATGTACATGTACTACATATTAAAAGAGCCTTTTGCAATTGTGTATTAGTATGCAAAGCCCCCCCCCCCCCTTCCAAAAAAAGGACTATGTAGCCTGTGGCCAATACATGTACATTTTTGTAGGTCACCTCTGACTTTTGGTGTGTGTACATGTACATGTATGTACCGTACAACATGTATGTGATGCTGTTTCACATGCATACTGTACATACTGTACATGTACATTTAGAAACATTGTCATGCTTTTTTTTTCTTTTGAGGGGGGGGGGGGGGGTAGGTGGTATTCTTGTGTATTTACATGTATTGTAATCAAAATATAGGGATGTCCTGTACATGTATGTGATAAGACTTGGATGTACAGATCTATGGAATATTCAGAGATACATGTAGTGACTGTTCCAGTGATGCATGTCCCACTGTGCTCACACACCCCTTTGGCATTGTACATGTAGGTGGGTGTGTGACCACAGTCCTTCTGACTATAGAAACTCTGTAGTACGGTGTAGCCTATCAGCCCCACCCACCCACATGACTCTGTACAGTACATGGGTAAATTGGGTATGTTCACAAAATTGACCCAAATAATCCTATTTAGTGTACGGTAGGTACTATCAGTGCATTAGTTAAAGTTACTGTTCTCGATGTCATTTTGAACAAATTCAGTAATATGTTTACCGGTAAATACAGGCCTATGCTGACTAGTCATGCATGGGAGAATTCTTTAAACTTGTCTTACATTTGTGGGCCTACATACAGTGTACATGTACATGTACCATGGAGCTACCGGTAATTGTTCTCTTAAAGGTATTACAAAGTTTTGGGAAATTTTGAAAAATGGGTGGATAGTGATTCTTTACAATTTTGATATATTTGGATGCCCCTGTGGATGTATAAAAAACACCAGAAATTTTAGCCCCTAAAACACTTCTGCTTTCGAGAAAAATTGAATATAAAGATTTACCGGTGCTCCCGGTAAATTTTTGATAAATTTCAAATAGCTCCTACGGCCAAACAATGGTAGCTACGACTATGAAAATCTTAGAGTACAGTGTATGTAGTTGTGGTATATAATTTGCGAACGAGAAAAGCTAATCGGTCGGTTTTAGTCAATAAACATTGTTTTATAGCTTAATTAATATCTTGACCTTGAGAGGGAGCTATTCAACATAAAGTGTTCATTATTTACAATTTTATAACTTTAGAGTCGATTTCGACCGCGACAACGATCACTTAATATTGTAGGATCGTAGATGCTTCCAATATGTTCATTTGAACCAAATTCATGACCCCATACCAAAACTTTGTATTACCTTTAATAGCCCCATGCATGAACTGTACATTGCCCATGTATGTGTATGGTGTACTGTATGAGTGGGTGCCCTTTTGGTCATGCCTGTGTTAAATACCTACATTTACGTAGCACATATACATGTATAGAGAAACCCATCTATTGAATTATAATCGACCGCGCTGGGGGTGTCACAATTCATACAAGGCAAACACTATTCTCCTGTTCTGCTACACGCTGAGGTGAAAAATATGTGTGTACCGAGGCAATTAAAGAAAAACTATTTTGACCTTTGAACAGGGCTCAACACAAAATATTTTTTTCCTATGGTCCGAAACCATTATAGTATTCACTCAGGGTCCTACAAATAGGCCTCTCAAACTGTTCATGCACCAGGCTGGCTACACACAAGTGAGATTATACATGTACAACGGAAGAATTAATATCATATTACACAGGGATAACAAATATTTTTGGGGGCACTTAAAAAAAAAAAAAAATGTGTGAATAGAAGAGACAATTCAGCCTAGATGGACACACAGTACACACTATATACATGTACACCGCTAGGCAACATGTATTGCATACATGTACATTGTTGTACATGTATACATTACTGATTGTACAATGTACATTTGTTCAGACTTTATGGGTGTGAGAATGATTGTATGTCACCCCAGATATATTTATGTACCTTAATTAATTATAGGCCCACATACATGTACATGTACAATTTTGATGCTAGTGCTAGAAGCAAGTCAAGCAACTACATTTTAAATCTGTCGCTATACCAAAGTACTGGTACCTTATTATTTCTGCCAGTTTAGATTTGTAGGTTGTAATGCCTAAAACTTAAGTTTGATCAGAATTTATGCTATAGTTCAGGGAATAATTTTCCTCAAATTTTTGATTAGCAATTTCAGCTGATGGATAAATATTTCAAATTAAATTCTGTACATTTCTATGAAGAAAACTGCTACACACAAGATATTTTGTATAGCAGTCATGCAAAAATGCATAATAATAATAATAATAACTTTTTACTTACATGTATTATAGCGCTTTTCATAAGACATTTATATCAAAGCGCTTTACAATGTTTATACAATTAAAACTAAACAGAGTAATGACAAGAAAACAAATATGAAGTGAAATTATGAAACATAAGATAACAAGGTAAGGTAACAATTTAAGAACTAGGTAACAATTTAAGAACTGGGTAACAATTTAAGGGACTAGGTAACAATTTAAGAACTACATGTAGGTTGAGTATGCATTTTCCATTAGGTAGGTTTTTAATTTTGATCTAAACAAAGTAATATCTGAGATGCAACGAATGGAGGCTGGGAGAGAATTCCACAAACGTGGAGCAGAGCATGAAAATGACCTATCACCAAAGTATTTTGTTTTTGCTTTTTTAACGGTCAAGAGAGTTTGATTTGCAGAACGAAGGGGCCTATTGGGTGTGTATAATTGAATCAGTTCAGAAAGATAATTTGGGGCATGACCATGTAGAGACTTGAAGGTTAAAAATTGCGATGCGATACCAGGAAAATTATTCCCTGTAGTTTTTATCTTTAAAATGACATCGAAGGATGATGCAGCCTGTGCAAATGAATTTGGTTTAATGCTGTAAGACAAATGTCACAAATAGTTAATAGGGGCATACAAAGTCAAATGAACAGCCCCCTCACTGAAAATGTAGTCCCGGGGTTGTAGAATGCAGTGTGAATTGTGAAGTAATCAAATTAAGAGTTTATAGGTTACAGTAAGTGTACTATACAAAGCACAATCAGGCATTAGACATGTACAATGTACATGTGCAGTATACACTCATTAATTTGTGTATAATTCACTTGAGACATGTTCAGGCCTAGTTTCCACCTTTTTTCACTTATTACATGTATGATGTACCGTACATGAAGTTAAGCAGATGTCATTTGATGCAGATTGCATTAATTTAATTGTCATATTCATGACTAAAGGATTATTTTTCTTGTCCACTGTACAATGTCTACATTACAGACCGTAATCACATTGAACAAGTATTTATACTATCATTGAGCACTTTCAGGGAAAACATGTTTCACCTATTTCAAAACTTGATGACAACTTTATACACTACAGTACATGTACATGTACAAGGCCCATACATGTTTAGTTTGTAGTAGCCTACTCGAGGTACATTGTACATGTACCTTGTAAAGTTTGTTGACATTTTGGGAATTGATGACGTTCATCATGCCCATTGCTCATCTTCAAGTCGTCTGCCTGTTGTAGACCACCTATCCGTACCATCTCCTTTTCACATATCCTGTAAAGTGATGACCCTGACATTTGTCTCCAACCGCTATGCCCCTCCCTCTCGGTTTAGGTCCCACCCCTTTCTCCTTGCGTTGCTAAATTGATTCCCCTTCCGGGCTTCCTGTTTTGGGGGACAGATTTAGCCAGGTGGAAGCGCCATGGGCTGTCACATGAGCAAAACACCAAGATCAAATGCTCCCCAGGGACTCAATTTTGTTTTGAAGAAAGGTATGGAACTAGCAGGAAGTTGTACTAGTCTTGGGACTTTAATCCTGAAAATTTGTCATGTAATTGAAATTTTTAATTTTTAATTTTTCAAAGTCATGATGAATAAACAATAGAAATGCAGTGGACCTACATTTTGAAATATAAACTGCATGTTAGAGCTGTACTTCTTGCTTTGAAGTTTGAAAAACAATTAAATTTACAGTACTTTATGTATTCGCATTGCATATTCTGTGTACATGTAAAGTACATCTGTATTCCTATAGCAGTGGATGCATAATATTTCGCTTAAAACTTCAAGTATCCCAAACAAGCAGTGTAAAAGAAAATAATTGAAAATCGACAGTCAACACCTGGTGAAAATCAAAGATACAATGTACATTGTACAAACATGTACATGTACTGTACATACTGAGAGTAAACCATTTTTAGGAAACTTACTCTACACTCTTTTGCTCCACTGCATAGATTTTGTATGAAATACTTTTCAATGCACTGACAGTTTTTTGTTTACCAAATTGAAAGAACCAGGCAAGTTGGAAAGCCAGCATCAATAGAGCTTGTTCATACAACTATATATGCATGAAATATGTTCTGAAAAAGATTGGATTGCAGATTTGTAAAGCAAACCTTGAAAGGCTTTTATTTAGGAACCTCTCATACATTGTCAATGCCAAATGAATTACTGATCAAGGTGACATGGATTAAAGTTACGGTAGTGAATAAAAAGCGCCTTTGATGCTTTTTTAATGAAATTTTGCGGTAAACAACATGTCAAAGGGATACGGTAGTGACAATGATTTGCATAGCTACATAGACAGTGTACACTGTAGAGTTAAACAAAAATTAAATGTCTGACTCTGAAACCTACCTTGTACGTTTTTAAAGTTTGTTTAAGTTCAATTGTTAAGGTATTTGTAATAAGCAATCTAAATGTACGGTACATGTACAGTACATGAATTTATAAAGTATCTTGAACACATTAACAATTACAGTGTACATTTACACTTTACAGTACATGTACATGTATGTAATAAAAATGCATATCCCTACTTCTGGCAAGAATTCTGCATTGCGCACGCAAAAGTTATGCCAAGTTCAGATTTAATCGTAGAGCTCCTTGATAGAATAGAAGAAAAAAAGTTAGGCAAAGAGCCTTGTGCATAATGTCTCCATTAGGGATACTTCAACTTACATCATAATGGCTTACAATGCACTGCGCACCTCCATGTACCGAGGCAAAAATAGCCTTGGCCAGGAAAGGACTACAATGATTCAGTAATTTAATGTCCTAGGAAGTCTGTTTGCGTAGACTAGAGGCGTCGTTGCCAAACCTGTTTTTGGCAGGAAGCGCCGTAGATTACAGCACAACCTTGCGCTTATTAAGACTTGGCGTCTTAAGTTCATGTCAGTTTTGAAGTTTGCAGCGTTGGAACATCACATGCGTGTGTTTTGAACCTGTCAGGTTCTCTGTCTTTGTGTGGAAAACTTCTATACTTACATTGCCTGGACCTAGGCTAGAGAAAGTCTTGAAAATTGGTTTGGACACATACTGTTCACTGCTGGTCTTTTTATTTTGACGTCGTGATTCATGTAGAGTTCTTGATATATTTTGTTTCTCATGAGGATCCTCGGCTCAAGTACTCAGCAGTTTTTGGTGTGTATGATCATAATATCGTTTTAAACTGGTTGAACAAATATTTTCCAGTTGTAAATTTGTGCATGACAGGTTAAATTGTACACTACATGCAAAACATGATAATCGTGCAACATGAACAGAGTGGGGATAAATTTTAAAAGAACAACTTTGTCAATAGGTTAATTCTTCTTATCGACACACCTTGCAAAAAAGAAAGTCCTCAAAAACTACATGTACATGTACTCTCTAGGGTTCTGCCATCCTGTTTCCTTTAATTTGCCTCATGGTGTAAAAAAAAATGTACAGACCATTAAATGTGAATGCAAAAGCTTCAGTATGCATAAGGGTGAATTGTTTATTTTATATTCTTTATTGAGGACATTTTTATACATGTACTTCATTTTCTCTTCTTTGTCTACTTGAGATTTTAGCCAACCTTATTTTATTGTTGTTCTTAAAAAAGGAGTTCTTTGTATTTTTTTAATGAATGACTAATTTGATTTCTTTCAAATTGTTTATCTTTCAGCCTGTGAATGACGGTTCCTTTGCCAATATGTACGTCCAGTCAGCTCCCCACCACTCTCATCAAACTCCTACAAGCCAACAGCAGTACTACTGGCAGAACCGACCCGTTAACGTAGAGCATGGAGGGAGTGCAAGCCCCAAGAACCACCATCCGGGAGTTCCCCATTGTGGATGGCAAGTTTGTCAACCAGAGCATGGTGAGGTCCACAGAGCAGCCGTAGAATGGGTTCTTCTACGTCCATGATCCAGAGGCCAGTCACCATGCATAGTCCACAGCCAGAGCCGAAGAGGAGCTCCTCTGCAGCAGTCTGGAGTGTCCCTGCAGCGCGGTGGAGCAGTCAGGTCCAATGCAAGACCGATGCCACCCCAGCAGCAGCAGCACACCTCACACGCAGCAGCACACTTGCAACACCAGCAGAGCAATGGCAGACCCAATGGGAGTCAAACATATACTGTTCCGATCCACGTGCAGCAGCAGCACGATGGATCCTCCTCTGGAAGCAGCAGTCCAGAGCTTAGGAGCGGCATGACCAATTCCATGAGGAATTTCAATGGTCACCAGACCCCCTGATCTCTATACCCATTCAGGTGCTACGTGGTGGGGGCAACCAACATAGTGATTTTCCTCATGTACCACCTCCTGTTCCTCCCTACCCTCATGAGAGTCTGATTAATCAGAGAGCATACCAGGCTAATCATCAAGTCCCGTCCCATTCTGGTGCCAAACAACAAGGGTCACCAACCGTTGGATCACCTCAGCTACCCAATGTCATTGTCTCCGGAGATCTTCCTCAGTTCACCGAAGATGGTTTATCATCGTCATCCAGCCCAGAGCGTCAATCCCAGAGCCAGGCACCATCGAGGGGAGCGGGACAGACGAGAACAGCTTTCCGCGGTGCCCCTCGTAAAGCCCAGTCACCACCCAGGACCTCACCGGCAACGCAGCACAAGACTACTAAGACAGCATCGTCAAAGACCATTGACGTCAACTCAAAGCCAGCTAGCGAAAAAGAGGATGCATCGTCGCAGCATCCAAAGGAACTAAGGGAAATATTTGACATCATGACCTTCATCGCCAAGTTGGGAAACGAGGCGGATAGCTTTAACGGTTCTAAGTCCGACCCAGCATATCTGAAACTGGAAGAACTCCTCACACGCCAAGTACTCCGTCTGGACAATATTGATGCCCATGGAGATGCCTCTGTACGTAATGAACGCAAGAAAGCTGTGCACAAAGCCCAGGGATATCTGGATTATTTGAAAGGAAATGCCAGCAGTAGAAGATAGCCTTAAGGACCCTTAACATCATCATTGTGAATGTAAATATATTTTGACATTGTACATACATGTACATGTGTAAAACTGTAAATTTGGTAGTACAGGTCAAATTTATTCTTCGAGTTCCTCGTCAGATTACTGGGCATTTAGGACAGTCTTTAGAATGAACTAAACAATGATCTCATTGTTTATGATGAGTTTATCTCAGTCTTAATATTATATGATTTAAAGTCGGTAAGAAACCTATGTACAAACTAGAATGGATGCAATGTGTGCTAGTAGATTGCATGCCAGCTTGTTAAGGGTATTCTTACTTTTCTATTATTCTCTCCTATTGACTCATGAAAATGACACAACCTTCTTGGCCTGTGTGTTGTTGCTATTTTGACTAGTATACACACACTACACATTTGCCAAATAATAGACTGCCGTGTTTTCACAAGATATTCATGTCACACAGGTATGATATTTAGAACCTGAATGATCCACGCTGCCTTAAAGTTCTGTGTACATGTAACTGCCAAGGATAGATTATGCTGTGTAGTAGAACGTGTGTATTCATTTCATTAAAGCAAGCTATTTATTTATTTCACTCTTGCTCAATGAGCATGCAGATTGTTAAAAAAAATCCATACCCTCAGTGTTGACTCTAAAAGTTGAAGTTCAGGTACAATATTTATGAAATCGGATGCTGCTATTTGGGGGTACTGGACGGTAAAATGTTTTAGCACAACTTTTGTTAAAGCAGAAAGAATTATGTGGCATAGAGGGTACATGTACATGTATATTTAGATACCAGTATGTATAATCTATTTCAAGTTTTTAATTTGCTAAAAAAATGAGATATGTCAAATTACTTTCTTTCATTCATTAATTTATCCTCTCCCTCCAGAAGTATTCTTTAAATTTGAATTTTTGAATTGTTTTCATCAAGATTAGGAATGTATTGGATTGTATTCAAAGATCAAAGTCACAAAATAACGAAAGGATGTGTATTCAATTGATGCAATGCCTCATTCAATATGTTTATCTTTGAAAAGGTGATTACTGGTAAGTGTTTTTTCATTTACCGGTAATGTAATTTTGAAAAGGATCTTAATTCTTTTCATGTACATACAAACTTGGCATTATACCATTCTAAGTTGGGCAACCACTAAAACTGGTAGACAGCAATTTGGCAAAGATTACAAGTAGTACATGTATATACAGGATATATGATTATCCTTAGTCATCATATTCATAAAGTGTATTGAAATTAGCATTTTATTTCTTTCTATTTTGATGATGATACAGTTCAGTTGTAATTGGGTAAGTAAACATACTGTACATTAGGAAATAATAATCAAAAAGTATGTGGTAGCATAAATGAATGGTCAAGCTACACAGAGGAAATAATTCATCACAGTAATTTAACCCCACCAAAGGGGTTAACGAGCTAATCATGTTTTTGTAATGTATCCTGACACTTCTGTTGGTCAAGAGGTTGTCTTCAGAAGCATATGACCCCAATATTCATCAATTAAAAGATTAACCATCCCCTTTATAGATGAAGCTGTGGATTACTAGTGCTAAGGATATACTTCCACTCTTCCTGTTTTTGCTAGACATGCTAATTGCCTTTCTAATATCCGATACCGTGATAAACAGTTTCACGTACATGTACATGTACATGTATGTCATTCATTGGTACTGCCATTTTCAATTCACATGATAGAAAACAACATGCTAATTGTCTTTCTAATATCCGATACTATGATAAACAGTTCCACGTACATGTATGTCATTTATTGGCTCTGGCAATTTTCAATTCACATGAAAGAAAACAACAACAACAACAAAGATATTAGCAACAAATATCTAGTGGTAGTCTTATATCCAAACCCTGACTTTCAAATAGTGTACTGGTGTTTGTAATTGAGGCATCATGAAGTTACAAGATATCATTGATGTCGAAGCCACTTTAAATCCACTCTGCGTTGATAGTACATGTGTTCATGTAATGTATTTTATTCAATCTGTTGTTGTTGTTGTGGTTAAGAAACAAAGATCATGTCAAAAATGATATAGTTGTGTGCTTATCAAGTACAGGTCAATTTACCATTAATTGAAGCAGAAAGGATCTTCATGATTTGCATAAGGCATTTGTCAGAGGTAACACTTATGGAAAAATCCTAGAACTTGCTGGTTGTTCAGAAAATATTATTACTGTAAACTGCATGACTCGCATGCAGTCATGTATAGTACAAAAATACACATGTTATTTAGAATGTGCAGTTAACAAGCTGAAATCAGATACATTAATTGGTTGTATGTTTTGAACTAAACAAATAGTAGTGCAATGACGTCAATGAGAATTTCATGTTTCTATTTGACGTGTCTTTGACAGGATAAAAGCTGCGAAGCCCCTGGGTGCTTTCATAGAATTCATTGAATCAATACGACAATCCTAATTTGTTATTCATGAAATAGGGTTTGTTTTGCAGCTAAATTAAATGATTAT